>WNWK01013043.1:0-56969 GCA_009830355.1 Cherax destructor | reverse complement strand
AACGACATACAAAATACTGCGGGGAATTGACAAGGTAGATAGTGACAGGTTGTTTCAGAGAGGGAACACAGAAACAAGGGGACACAACTGGAAGCTGAAGACTCAGATGAGTCAAAGGGATGTCAGGAAACATTTCTTCAGCCACAGAGTAGTCAGGAAGTGGAATGGACTAGAGAAAGATATAGTGGAGGCAGGAACCATACATAGTTTTAAGACAAGGTATGATAAAGCTCATGGAGCAGGGAGAGCAGAGACCCAGTAGCAGACAGCGAAGAGGCGGGGCCAGGAGCTGAGTCTCGACCCCTGCAACCACAATTAGGTGAGTACAATTAGGTGAGTACACGTGTCAATGCTATATTTACAGGGAGCAAAGTCAGGGTATTTTTCCAGAATGGTCTGTAATATACCACTGTGGATAAAATACTTTGACATATCTTGAACATTTCTGAATGAGTAGTCTCTGAATTCATTAATTTTATCGCACTCCAGTACATAATGACGCAGGGTGTGACAATAATCCAACTGGCAAAGTTTACATCTTGTTTGGTCTACATCTGATGGTGGTGATTTAACCTGCCAAAGATACTTGTAACCCAGCCGGAGGCGGGCGGTAGTGACATCCAAGAGTCTGCTTATTTTGTTGGATGCACCATAGACATGTGGCTCCTCCTGCATGATAGAATGATGATAGATGGACTGACTGGTGTCAATCTCCTTGAGTCTTAAGTCAATAAAATTCAGTTGAAGTTCTTTTCGTATTATTGTTCTCAAACTGCTAACTGACAAGCCAAGATTGTAATCTATCCCCTCTTTGAAAGCATAAAACTTAGCCAATTTATCAGTTCTATCATGCATCTGAAGACCAATGTGAGATGGAATCCACAGCATGTGCACTCTGACTCTACTATCCAGAATCCTACCATACCTGTGCCTGGCTTCTGACACGAGCATGCTACAAGTTATACTTGATGAGTTGAGAGCATTTATGGATGACAGAGAATCAGTTACAATTAGAGAGTTAACCTTAGATACATGGACGCATTTGAGTGCAAGGAGTATGGCAAACAGTTCTGTCTGAAGGGTAGAGGCCCAGTTATTGATGCGTGCTCCAATTTCTTTAAGAGAGCCATCACTCTGTATGACAACAGCAGCACTACCAGCTGCACCAGTGGATTGGTGAACAGAACCATCAACGTAAATAATTTGTGAGAGAGTGTTCTGTTTGGCTAAATTATCAATACAGTTTAAGGCATCATGTTTGGCTTCAAGGCGAAGCTTTGGTTGTGATTTAAGAAGTAGTTTGGGGGGAAATGGAGGCGGGAGAGATACATTATTATATACACATGGAAAATTCTCGAGGGATTAGTACCAAACTTGCACACAAAAATCACTCCCTACGAAAGCAAAAGACTCGGCAAGCGATGTAACATCCCCCCAATGAAGAGCAGGGGTGCCACTAGCACGTTGAGGGACAACACAATAAGTGTCAGGGGCCCAAGACTGTTCAACTGCCTCCCAGCATACATCAGGGGGATTACCAACAAGCCCCTGGCTGTCTTCAAGCAGGCACTGGACAGGCACCTCAAGGGGCTGTGGTTCGTACGTTGGACTGCGTGCGGCCAGCAGTAACAGCCTGGTTGATCAGGCTCTGGTCTAACAGGAGGCCTGGTCACAGACCGGACCGC
This sequence comes from Cherax destructor, assembly GCA_009830355.1. NCBI lineage: Eukaryota > Metazoa > Arthropoda > Malacostraca > Decapoda > Parastacidae > Cherax > Cherax destructor. Next base: position 55,284 of record WNWK01013043.1, on the reverse strand, counting down.
GGGGGCGTTGACCCCTGGAATTCTCTCCAGGTAGACTCAAGGTCACACTTGTCAAAGGCTTTTGCAAAGTCTGTATCCTACATCTGCGTTTTGTTTGTATTCTAGATCATCCAGGACCTTGTCATAGTGGTCCAGTAGTTGGGACAGACGAGCAACTTGCTCTAAACCCACGTTGCCCTGGGTTGTGTAACTGATGGGTATCTAGATGGATGGCGATCTTGCTTCTTAGAACCCTTTCAAAGATTTTTATGATATGGAACGTTAGCGCTATTGGTCTGTAGTTCTTTGCTATTGCTTTACTGCCACCTTTGTGGAGTGGAGCTATGTCTGTTGTTTTTAGTAACTGCGGGACGACCCCAGTGTCCATGCTCCCTCTCCATAGGATGTTAAAAGCACGTGATAGAGGCTTCTTGCAGTTCTTGTATCAATCTCATTATGTATAATGTGCTAAAATATAATACTGTAACATGTTATTCAACTAGTTGTTAATTTAATTACTGCTAAACCATTACTACCTCTGTTGATATATAAAAAACAATGTTCAATTCGAACCGAGTATGATATATATGTCTAGTATTAAGTAGTATGTAAAGCATTATGTTTAGTCTGCCCGAAATGCCTCAGCATGATAGTGGCTTTCTTTGCACTTAGCAAATCAATATTGTAATTACACATTGTAAACTATACATGGAAATAAACTCCTTCTAACATGTCAGTCACACATTGTAATCTATTACCTGGAGTTTACCTGGAGAAAGTTCCAGGGGTCAACGCCCCTGCGGCCCGGTCTGTGACCAGGCCTCATATTGGATCAGAGCCTGATCAACCAGGCTGTTACTGCTGGCCGCACGCAGTCCAACGTACGAACCACAGCCTGGCTGGTCAGGCACCGACTTTAGGTGCCTGTCCAGTGTCTGCTTGAAGACAGCCAGGGGTCTATTGGTAATCCCCCTTATGTATGCTGGGAGGCAGTTGAACAGTATTGGGCCCCTGACACTTATTGTGTTGTCTCTCAACGTACTAATGGCACCCCTGCTTTTCATTGGGGGGATGTTACATCGTCTGCCGAGTCTTTTGCTTTCGTAGGGAGTGACACTCGTGTGCAAGTTTTGTACTAATTCCTCTAGGATTTTCCAAGTGTATATAATAATGTATCTCTCCCGCCTGCATTCCAGGGAGTACAGGTTTAGGAACTTCAAGCGTTCCCAGTAATTGAGGTGGTTTATTGCAGTTATGCGTGCCGTGAAGGTTCTCTGTACATTTTCTAGGTCAGCAATTTCACCTGCCTTGAAAGGTGCAGTTAGTGTGCAGCAATATTCCAGCCTAGATAGAACAAGCAACCTGAAAAGTGTCAACATGGGCTTGACATCCCTGGTTTTAAAGGTTCTCATTATCCATCCTGGCATTTTTCTGGCAGATGCGATTGCTACAGTGTTATGGTCCTTGAAGGTCTTTGACATTAGTTTTTCGCTCTATTGTGTGGTTGGAATTTGTTTTATACTCCGATGAGATTTTAATTTCCTCACGTTTTCCATATCGGAGTAATTGAAATTTCTCATCATTGAACTTCATATTGTTTTCTGCAGCCCATTTAAAGATTTGGTTGACGTCTACTTGGAGTCTTGCAGTGTCTTCAATGGTGGACACTGTCATGCAGATTCAGGTGTCATCTGCAAAGGAAGACACGGCACTGTGGCTGATATCCCTGTCTATATCCGATATAAGGATGAGGAACAGGATGGGAGCAAGTACTGTGCCTTGTGGAACAGAGCTTTTCACCGTAGCCGCCTCAGACTTTACTCTGTTGACTACTACTCTTTGTGTTCTACTTGTTAGGAAATTATAGATCCATCTATTAACTTTTCCTGTTATTCCTGTATACAACCACGATGACCAGGTTTTGATTCTCGATCTTTACTGCTAAAACTTCAACTACATCATTTGAGGCATTTAGTAGTTCTGAGCATATAAGTGACTCTGTGATATACAGGCCAACCCCCCCCCTCCCCTTTTGCATGTTCACTCTGTCACATCTGTATAGGTTGTAGCCAGGGATCCATATTTCATTGTCCAAGTGATCCTTTATGTGGGTCTCTGTGAAAGCCACAAACATTGTTTGTTGCTGGCTTTAGACCCTGTATATTTGCAAAGATGAATGTCGTTGGATTGGTGGTATTGATGGTATGGGGGTGGGGTCTTTTTTTCCTGGCACTAATATCTGTTGTTCTGGAGTGGAGGCCATTGACTGTGGTTCCACTCCAGAAATTATTGCAGTTGGTGTACGATTTCTGTCATTTCCTGCCAGCTTTTTTTCCTTCCTTGCGCTAAAAACCTCTCTCGGAGTGGCTTTGGCTACCCAGGTTTTCCCATGGTCTGGATGTTCTGTGTCGTCTTGTACCCTTTAGGTGGTGTGCCTGGCAATATAGGTTATAGCACTGTCTTTCATGAGCTGATGAGTGACACATTTCAGGGTGGAAAAGCTTACAGAAAGGGAGGTTGCATTTTCCTGTTGTCATATGGGCACGGCATTTTCCGGGGTGGTCAAAGTTGCATGTCCCATCTGTTTTCCCAGAAATTCCATGCCTGCAGATACCAAATGCATAATATTGGCATAGGCCTGGTTTGTGTTTGCTTTGTTTTTTTTGTGACTGTGTTCCCTAATGTATTCCCTATTGGTGCGTGTTTTCCTGTCATTGTTATCTTCAGCACTAGTGCTAACATCCCTTTTGTTTCATCTCCAACATTAGCACCTTCAGGAGCACTGTCCACCAGGGCAACACTAGCACCCTCAGGAGCACTGTCTTCTAGGACAACACTTGCACCCTCAGGAGCACTGTCCTCCAGGACAACACTAGCACCCTCAGGAGAACTATCCTCCAGGACAACACTAGCACCCTCAGGAGCACTGTTTTCTAGGACAACACTAGCTCCCTCAGGAGCAATGTCCTCCAGTACAACACTAGCACCCTTAGGAGAACTATCCTCCAGGACAACACTAGCACCCTCAGGAGCGCTGTCGTTCAAGACAGCCCCTTCCAAACCACCCATCTTATTTTCCCAGCTGTCATACCATGTTGACATGTCTTTTAAGAAAGATCTTTTATTGGTGTTCCTGTCTTTTAATATAGATGCAATTCCCTCATACAGGTGTATCTCGTTTGGGCAGACCCAAAAACATCTCTCTGAGTTTATGTCAAGGGTGGTCACTGGTTGAAAATCCCTGCATATACCATGGGACCATTGACCACAGAGATTGCAAGTAATCCAGGCCTGTTTTCGTCCCTTACCCTTTCTACAGACTACACAGATCTTCATGGTGGTGGTCATCTTACAACACTTGACCACTCTCCTAGCTAGCTAGTCTATAATTTCTCGAAGTATTTAGTTGTTTTTAACAGTTTCCAACGAATCCGTTTGAATCCGGTCCTTTGTTCACTTATTTCTTGGACGAATCCGGTTTATGCTCACTGTATATTTTAACTAATAACCACCTTAAGGTAGATCTGTCTATTTGTATTGTATCTATTTGTTGTAGTTCTGTTTGGGTGTTTAATAAGGGCGTGTAAACCCCGTCATCCTATGAATCCGGTCAGAGGAGACCTTGTTTTCAACGAATCCGTTTGAATCCGGCCGTTCGTTCACTTGTTCTTTACGAATCCGGCGAATCCGGATTAGTGGATCACTAATTTGAATTTGAACACAGAGTTCCATGAGTCTGAGTCTGAGGCAGAGTGCATGGGCATGTCATTTATCGCATTTTCGATGTCACTTGGCGTCAGGATAATATCAGATAGATTCGAGTCTACCAAATTCTGTGTCTCAAAAAAACTTCATTTAGGTCTTCGACTCTCAGTCTGGTTAGCGGCTCACTAAAAACTGAGTCATACTGGAACTTGAGTAACTCACTCATTTCCTTGCCATGCACTCTGTGATTTCCCTTAATTTCACATGACTAACCAAAATTCTAATACAACTATTGCTTCATAATTCTTAAGCTAGTCATAAGTTTGCCTAAGACACTCCAATATAGAAACGGTATTATGCCAATACATCACCTTTACCATTAATATATAAACTAATTGTTAAATTCTTTAAACTAATTGTTAAATTCTTAAATGTTTGAATTTCAATACCTCAATATTGTAAACCTAGTTAATCACTACAATTACCTAACCTTACAATCAGTATAATCATTGTGTCACTATTGAGTAAGATCTATCATAAGACTGCCTGAAAAGCCTAGGCATACCTAGGCATATTATTGGCCATCTTGTAATATCTACTTCATAAAATGTATAATTATAAGTACACCCCACCTTGTATATTACTCGAAATAAAGAATTTGAATTTGAATTTGAATTTGAATTTATATCCATTCTGTAATACGGTGACCAAAACTGTGCAGCATAATCTAGATGAGGCCTAACCAAGGATATATAGAGTTGAAGAACAACCTGAGGACTCCTATTATTTATGCTTCTTCATATGAAGCCAAGGATTCTGTTCGCTTTATTGCGAACACTTACGCACTGCTGTCTTGGTTTTAGATTACTGCTAACCAGAACTCCTAAATCCTTTTCGCAATCAGTAGTATTAAGATCTACATTATTTAGTTTATATGTGGCATGGTTATTGTCCTGTCCAATATTTAGAACTTTGCCACTTCTCCGACCACTGCATCAGTCTATTCAAATCTTCCTGGAGTGCTCTAATGTCCTCTTTTGAATGAATTGGACGGCCTATTTTGGTGTCATCGGCAAACTTGCTTATGTCGCTATTTATTCCCTCATCTATGTCGTTTATGTAGATTGTGAACAACAAGGGGCCCAGTACTGACCCCTGTGGAACACCGCTTGTGACGCTTCCCCACTTTGATTTCTCCCCATTTATGCAAACTCTCTGCTACCTATTTGTCAACCATGCCTCTATCCAGGAAAAAATTTCTCCTCCTATTCCGTGTGCCTTAATTTTCCTCAATAGTCTCTGATGTGGGACTATCAAAAGCCTTACTGTAGTCCATATACACAATATCATATTCATTACCATGATCTACCTCCTCAAATACCTTAGTGAAAAAAGTTATTAAATTTGTAAGGCAGGAACGCCCTTTTGTAAAACCGTGCTGAGATTCGTTGATTAATTTATGCTTTTCAAGATGGCTGCGAATTGCCTCGGCAATTATTGATTCCATAAATTTTCCCACTATGGAGGTTTGGCTTATTGGTCTATAGTTCGAAGCTAAGGACCTGTCTCCTGCTTTGAAAATAGGTATTACATTTGCAATTTTCCACTTATCTGGCACCATGCCAGTTTGCAGTGATATGTTGAAAAGATTAGCCATAGGTTTGCTAAGCTCCTCTTTACATTCCTTTAGAACCCTTGCATACTGTTCATCAGGGCCTGGGGATTTGTTAGGTTTTAATTTATCTATTTGTCTAAGGACCATGTCCTAATCGTGCATAGTTTGCTATCGTCCTGTTCTACATAATTTATTATTTCTGGAATATCGCTAGTATCTTCCTGTGTAAAAACTGAGAGGAAGTAAGTGTTAAACACTCTACACATTTCCTTATCACTGACGGTGAGCTGACCTGAGTAACTTTTGAGTGGGCCTATTTTGTCCCTAATCTTACTTCTGTATACCTGAAAAAATCCATTTGGGTTAGTTTTCGATTCTCTTGCAACTTTAACCTCATAGTCTCTTTTTGCTTTTCTTATTCCCTTTTTTATTTCTCTCTTTAGCTGAATATATTGATTACTTAATTGTCCCTCTCCTCTATTGATTCGCCTATATATGCCTCTCTTTTGACCAATGAGATGTTTTAATCTATTGTTCATCCATTTAGGATCATTTTTGTTTGATCTGATTTCCCTATCTGATTTCCTAGAACTATTCTCTGGAAAACGTCATATTGACAATCACCACCTACCTGACCTGAAGGTATATATGTGTGTTGAGGGTATGTGTGTTGAAGGTATATATGTGAGTGAAAGGTATATATGTGTGTTGAAGATATATATGTGTTGAATGTATACATGGTCCAGGGTGCGCGCGCGCGCGTGTTGTTGTGGCCCCGCGCTCGCTGCTGACGCTGATGACGTCATCAGCCTGGGGGAAAAATGGCGCCTAGTCGCTCCTGCTGACACTCTTATTTAAGGTGAGTTAGTGGCGCGTGGACCCTACGCTGCTGTGGCCTCAAAGCTGCGTGGTGGTGGAGGTCAGCAGTGAGGGAGGAGCTCCAGCACTGGTGGGAGGACACTGTGTAGTTCAACACTGGGGAGAGTCCCATGGTGGTAGTGGAGAGCTCCAACACTGGTGGTGAGAGCTCAAACTGGTGGTGATGGAGGAGGAGCTCCAATACTGGTGGTGTGGAGCTCAAACTGGTGGTGAGGAGGGGCTCCAACACTGGTGGTAGAGGAGGCTCCAACACTGGTGGTGGAGGAGGCTCCAACACTGGTGGTGGAGGAGGCTCCAACACTGGTGGTGGAGGAGGAGGCTCCAATACTGGTGGTGGAGGAGGAGGAGGCTCCACACTGGTGGTGGGGAGAGGTCCAATACTGGTGGTGGAGGAGGAGTCCAATACTGGTGGTGGAGGAGGAAGGCTCCAATACTGGTGGTGGGAGAGGCTCCAATACTGGTGGTGGGGAGGTCCAAACTGGTGGTGAGGGAGGCTCCAATACTGGTGGTGGAGGAGGAGCTCCAATACTGGTGGTGGAGGAGGAGGCTCCAACTACTGGTGGTGGAGGAGGAGGTCAATACTGGTGGTGGGGAGAGGCTCCAATACTGGTGGTGGAGGAGGAGGCTCCAATACTGGTGGTGGAGGAGGAGAGCTCCAATACTGGTGGTGGAGGAGGAGGAGGCTCCAATACTGGTGGTGGAGGAGGAGGCTCCAATACTGGTGGTGGAGGATCCAAACTGGTGGTGGAGGAGAGCTCCAATACTGGTGGTGGATGGGAGCGACTCCAACTACTGTGTGGAGCTCAATACTGTGGTGGTGGAGCATCTCCTAGCTGGTAGTGATGGATCCACTACTGGTGGTGGAGCTCCAATGGTGTGGAAGGCTCCAACTACTGGTGGTGAGGAGACTCAACTGGTGGAGGAGTCTCCAATACTGGTGGTGGGAGTCCCACTGCTGGTGGGAGAGGTCAAACTGGTGGTGGAGGGAGGCTCAATACTGGTGGTGAAGTAGGAGGCTCCAGATACTGTGTGGGGAAGAGCTCCAATACTGGTGTGGAGGAGGAGCTCCAATACTGGTGGTGGATGGAGAGCTCAAACTGGTGGTGGAGGAGGCTCCAATACTGGTGGTGGTGAGAGGGGCTCAATACTGGTGGTGGAGGAGGAGAGCTCAATACTGGTGGAGGTGAGGAGAGGAGGCTCCAAACTGGTGGTGGAGTGGGAGAGGCTCCACTGGTGGTGGATGGTGGAGGGCTCCAAACTGGTGGTGGAGGAGGAGTAGGCTCCAATACTGGTGGTGGAGGAGGAGGAGGCTCAATACTGGGTGGTGAGGAGGGAGGCTCCAATACTGGTGGTGGAGGAGGAGGAGGCTCCAATACTGGTGGTGGAGGAGGAGGAGGCTCCAATACTGGTGGTGGAGGAGGAGGAGGCTCCAATACTGGTGGTGGAGGAGGAGGATGAGGCTCAATACTGGTGGTGGAGGAGGAGTGAGGCTCCAATACTGGTGGTGGAGGAGGAGGAGGCTCCAAACTGGTGGTGGAGGAGGAGGGCTCCAAACTGGTGGTGGAGGAGGAGTGAGGCTCCAATACTGGTGGTGGAGGAGGAGGAGGCTCCAATACTGGTGGTGGAGGAGGAGGAGGCTCCAATACTGGTGGTGGAGGAGGAGGATGAGGCTCCAATACTGGTGGTGGAGGAGGAGGATGAGGCTCCAATACTGGTGGTGGAGGAGGAGGATGAGGCTCCAATACTGGTGGTGGAGGAGGAGGAGGCTCCAATACTGGTGGTGGAGGAGGAGGAGGCTCCAATACTGGTGGTGGAGGAGGAGGAGGCTCCAATACTGGTGGTGGAGGAGGAGAGGCTCCAATACTGGTGGTGGAGGAGGAGGAGGCTCCAATACTGGTGGTGGAGGAGGAGGAGGCTCCAATACTGGTGGTGGAGGAGGAGAGAGGCTCCAATACTGGTGGTGGAGGAGGGAGAGGCTCCAATACTGGTGGTGGAGGAGGGGAGGCTCCAAACTGGTGGTGGAGGAGGAAGGCTCCAATACTGGTGGTGGAGGGAGGAGGCTCCAATACTGGTGGTAGGAGGAGATGAGGCTCCAAACTGGTGGTGAGGAGGAGGAGGCTCCAACACTGGTGGTGGAGGAGGCTCCAACACTGGTGGTGGTGGAGGAGTCTGCAACACTGGTGGTGGTGGAGGAGTCTGCAACACTGGTGGTGGTGGAGGAGTCTGCAACACTGGTGGTGGTGGAGGAGTCTGCAACACTGGTGGTGGTGGAGGAGTCTGCAACACTGGTGGTGGTGGAGGAGTCTGCAACACTGGTGGTGGTGGAGGAGTCTGCAACACTGGTGGTGGTGGAGGAGTCTGCAACACTGGTGGTGGAGTCTGCAACACTGGTGGTGGTGGAGTCTCCAACACTGGTGGTGGTGGAGGATCTGCAACACTGGTGGTGGTGGAGGAGTCTGCAACACTGGTGGTGGTGGAGGAGTCTGCAACACTGGTGGTGGTGGAGGGAGTCTGCAACACTGGTGGTGGTTGGGTGGTAGGAGTCTGCAACACTGGTGGTGGTGGAGGAGTCTGCAACACTGGTGGTGGAGGAGGTCTGCAACACTGGTGGTGGTGGAGGAGTCTGCAACACTGGTGGTGGTGGAGGAGTCTGCAACACTGGTGGTGGTGGAGAGTCTGCAACACTGGTGGTGGTGGAGGAGTCTGCAACACTGGTGGTGGATGCACACTGGTGGTGGTGAGGAGTCTGCAACACTGGTGGTGGTGGAGGAGTCTGCAACACTGGTGGTGGTGGAGGTCTGCAACACTGGTGGTGGTGGAGGAGTCTGCAACACTGGTGGTGGTGGAGGAGTCTGAACACTGGTGGTGGTGGAGAGTCTGCAACACTGGTGGTGGTGGAGGAGTCTGCAACACTGGTGGTGGGGAGGAGTCTCAACACTGGTGGTGGTGGAGGTCTCAACACTGGTGGTGGGGAGTCTCAACACTGGTGGTGGGGAGTCTCGCAACACTGGTGGTGGTGGAGTCTCAACACTGTGGTGGTGGAGGACGCCAACACTGGTGGTGGGGGGAGTCTCGAACACTGGTGGTGGAGTCTCACACTGGTGGTACTCAACACTGGTGGTGGAGCAGTCTCAACACGTGGTGGTGGAGCAGTCTCCAACACTGGTGGTGGAGTCAGTCCCAACACGTGGTGGTGAGTCGTCAACAGGGTGGAGCCAACACGTGGTGGTGAGTGTCATCAACACTGGTGGTGGAAGTCTCAACACTGGGTGGGTCTCAACAGTGGTGGTGGAGTCTCCAACACTGGTGGTGGAGTCTCCAACACTGGTGGTCTCCAACATTGGTGGTGGAGTCGTCTCCAACACTGTGGTGAGTGAGTCACTGGTGGTGGGTCGCAACACTGGTGGTGGAGTCGTCTCCAACACTGGTGGTGAGTCAGTCTCCAACACGTGGTGGTGGAGCGTCTCCAACACGTGGTGGTGGAGCGTCTCAACACGTGGTGGTGAGTCTCAACACTGGGTGGAGTCTGCAACACGTGGTGGTGGAGCGTCTCAACACGTGGTGGTGGAGCGTCTCCAACACGTGGTGGTGGAGTCTGCAACACGTGGTGGGAGTCTCCAACACGTGGTGGTAGGGCAGTGTACTCCAACACTGGTGGTGGTGGCGGTCTCAACACTGGTGGTGGAGGTCGTTCAACACGTGGTGGTGGAGCAGTCTCAACACTGGTGGTGAGCAGTCTCCAACACGTGGTGGTGGAGTCGTCTCCAACACGTGGTGGTGGAGTCGTCTCCAACACGTGGTGGTGGAGTCGTCTCCAACACGTGGTGGTGGAGTCGTCTCCAACACGTGGTGGTGGAGTCGTCTCCAACACGTGGTGGTGGAGTCGTCTCCAACACGTGGTGGAGCGTCTCCAACACGTGGTGGTGGAGTCGCTCCAACACGTGTGGTGGAGTCGCTCCAACACTGTGGTGGTGGTGAGGAGCTCCAACACTGTGGTGGAGAGAGCTCCAACACTGTTGGTGGAGAGGCGCCCAACACGGGTTGGTGGAGAGGGCAGCTCCAACACTTGGTGGAGAGGGCAGCTCCAACACTGTTGGTGGAGAGGGCAGCTCCAACACTGTTGGTGGAGAGGGCAGCTCCAACACTGTTGGTGGAGAGGGCAGCTCCAACACTGTTGGTGGAGAGGGCAGCTCCAACACTGTTGGTGGAGGAGGGTCCAACACTGATGGTAGGGAGGAGGCAGGTCCAACACTGATGGTAGGGAGGAGGCTCCAACACTGGTGGTGAGGGAGGAGGCTCCATAACTGGTGTAGAAAGCTCCAAGACTGGTTGTGGAAGAGGCTTCAACACTGGTGGTGGTGGAAGAGGCTTCAACACTGGTGGTGGTGGAAGAGGCTTCAACACTGGTGGTGGTGGAAGAGGCTTCAACACTGGTGGTGGTGGAAGAGGCTTCAACACTGGTGGTGGTGGAAGAGGCTTCAACACTGGTGGTGGTGGAAGAGGCTTCAACACTGGTGGTGGAAGAGGCTTCAACACTGGTGGTGGTGGAAGAGGTTTCAACACTGGTGGTGGTGGAAGAGGCTCCAACACTGGTGGTGGTGGAAGAGGCTCCAACACTGGTGGTGGAAGAAGCTCCAACACGTGGTGAAGGAAACTCCAAGCATGGGTGTTGGAGGAGGCTCGAACACTGGTAGTGTAAGCTCCAACACTGGTAGTGTAGGCTCCAATAGTGGTGGTGGAGAAGGCTCCAACAGTGGAGATGGTGGTGTGAGCTTCAACAGTGGTGGTGAAGGCTTCTACAGTAGTGATGGTGTAGGCTCCAACAGTGGTGGTGGTGGTGTAGGCTCCAACTGTGGTGGTGGCGTGGGCTCCAACAGTTGTAGTGGTGGTGATGTAGGCTCCAGCAGTGGTGGTGTAGGCTCCAACTGTGGTGGTGGCGTGGGCTTCAACAGTGGTAGTGGTGGTGATGTAGGTTCCAACAGTGGTGGTGGTGTAGGCTCCAACAGTGGTGGTGGTGGTGGTGTAGGCTCCAACAGTGGTGGTGGTGGTGTAGGCTCCAACAGTTGTGGTGGTGGTGTAGGCTCCAACAGTGGTGGTGTAGGCTCCAACAGTGGTAGTGGTGTAGGCTCCAACAGTGGTAGTTGTGTGGGCTCCAACAGTGGAGGTCTTGGTGTAGGCTCCAACAATTGTTGTGGTAAAGGCTCCAACAGTGATGGAGGTGGTGGTGGTTTCTCTGATGGCAGTGAAGGAGGCTCCTACAATGGTTAGTAAGTTTATTCAGGTATACACAAATACAGTTACATAGATTATCATACATATCAGCATATGTGTAGAGAACCCAGGATAACCCAAAAAAGTCAGTGACTTATATCCATTGGGGTCCTTTTAATACCTTATTATAATACACGTACTATAAAGGAGATAATATCTTATTATACTATAAAGAAGATATACGTACTAGGAATAATGTAAAACGAGTTATTTATATATACATATTTGTTAGCTAAAAAAAATAAAAAATCATTCTCCTCCCTTTCTGTCGCTACATTCATTAGGTACCTTCTTGAACTGGTTCATGCTATGACTGGCTTTGACATGTGCAGTCAGTCTTGTTCCATTCCTTTATTGCTGTACAATAAAAGGTGTTTTAAGCCTGGCCACTGACTGTGGGTGCTACAAAGTTGTGTTCTCTCCCTCTAGTACTATGACTGCTTTGGCTCCCAGCCTTGACAAAATTGGCAGCAAGAAATTCTGGACACTGAACAATTTTAGAAACTTGATTTAACTAAATTTGTTTTACTGTCTTCAACATTCAGCATATCCAATTGTTGTAATTCATCCTGACCTACATGTTCTCTTGGACCAAGGTCTAGGATGAATCTTACCATTTTGTTCTGGGTGATTTGCAGTCTATCTTTCAGTTTTTTGTCAAGGCAGAGTACCATGAAGAGCAAGCGTAGTCCATATGACATTGTATAAGGGCTAGACATACGGTCCTGCGAGCCTCAGTAGGTAGACACTGTGTTTGTCTGTAGAGGAACTTCGGTCTGGCATTCGCTTTCTTTACTACACTGTTCCCTATCAATTCTCCTGACATGTATGGGTCAAAGAGGATTCCCAGATATTTTACTGAGGAAACTGAAGTGATGGGTTCTCCATTACACTGGTGGTGAAGACTCCAACAAAATGGATATTAATGTACAGTGGAACCTAGGTTTTCATGATTAATCTGTTCGAAAAAGCCCGACGAAAACCGAATACGAAAACTGAAGCAATATTTTCCATAAGAAATAATGTAAATCCAATTAATCCATTCCAGACACCCAAAAATATTAACAAAAAATACATTTTATAGAGAATAACTATAGTTTTACATACAGAAAACAATGAGAAATAAATATAAATGACTAATGAAATGGATAAATGAACATTTTAACATCACTTTTACCTTTATTGAAAAGACTTGTTGGCGTATGGAAGACGGCGAGGAGGGTAGAGGGAGGAGGAGAGATTATTGTTTGGAAGGGGAATCCCCGTCCATAAGGAATTCAGGTATCAAAGCCCTATCCGGGGTTACTTCCCTTGTTTGTCTTTTAATGGCACTAGGACCAGCTTGAGTTACTGGACCCCTGTCGCACAAAAAAACTGTCCAGAGGTCTGTTTCTGGCTTCTCTTTATGATTTGCCTAAAATGGGACAAGGCATTGTCATTGAACATGTTACAGACACGGCTTGCAACAGCTATGAATTCTTTCTTGAATTCTATCGTGTTTCTCGCCTTTTTTTTATCAAAGGGCTGGCACTCAGAACTTTCTTTGGCCCCATGGTGGCTTATTTAGCAGTCTCGCTCAATAAACAGCCACTAAAAACAATGGATTATTACGAAATGTTTCGGATGAACGCGCAGGGTGATGCTCACTCAACGAGAAACAAAGGCAGACTGAGTCACGAACGCATGGGATGCTTTGTGTGGGCGCTCAATTCTGGGAAATGAGTGGCTGAGTCACGCAGGCAGGCGGATGAGTTTGGTATGGACCATTTTCAACTGTACGAAAACAGAGCAGATATACGAAAACTGGGACAAAATTTTGATGAAAAAAGTCATTGAAAACTGAATTGTACGAAAACTAGGGCTCTAAGAAGCAAGATCGCCACCCATCAATTGCACAACCCAGGACAGCATGGGTTTAGAGCAGGCCGCTCCTGTCTGTCCCAACTACTGGACCACTACGACAAGGTCCTGGATGCTCTAGAAGATAAACAGAATGCAGATGTTATATACACAGATTTTGCAAAAGCCTTTGACAAGTGTGACCATGGTGTAATAGCACACAAAATGCGTGATAAAGGCATAACAGGAAAAGTTGATAGATGGATCTATAATTTCCTAACATGTAGAACACAGAGTAGTAGTCAACAGAGTAAAGTCTGAGGCAGCTACTGTGAAAAGCTCTGTTCCACAAGGCACAGTACTTGCTCCCATCCTATTCCTCATCCTCATATCAGACATTGACAGGGATATAAGCCACAGTGCTGTGTCTTCCTTTGCAGATGACACCCGAATCTGTATGACAGTGTCCACCGTTGAAGACACTGCAAGACTCCAAGCAGACATAAACCAAATCTTTAAATGGGCTGCAGAAAACAATATGAAGTTCAATGATGAGAAATTTCAATTACTCAGATACGGAAAACGTGAAGAAATTAAAATCTCATCAGAGTACAAAACTAATTCCAACCACACAATAGAGCGAAAAACTAATGTCAAAGACCTGGGAGTGATCATGTCAGAGGATCTCACCTTCAAGGACCATAACAATGTAGCAATTGGATCTGCTCGAAAAATGACAGGATGGATAATGAGAACCTTCAAAACCAGGGATGCCAAGCCCATGTTGACACTTTACAGATCGCTTGTTCTATCTAGGCTGGAATAACAAAAAAGGCACAATACCGTGACTGGAACGTCGTCGTAAGCTCCTCTCTTTTTTATATGTGCGGGTTGTGTGTGTATAGGCTGGAATATTGCTGCACACTAACTGCACCTTTCAAGGCGGGTGAAATTGTTGACCTTGAAAATGTGCAGAGAACCTTCACCGCACGCATAAGTGCGATAAACCACCTCAACTACTGGGAACGCTTGAAGTTCCTAAACCTGTACTCTCTAGAACGCAGGCGGGAGAGATACATTATTATATACACATGGAAAATTCTCGAGGACTTAGTACCAAACTTGCACTCAAAAATCACTCCCTACGAAAGCAAAAGACTCGGCAGGCGATGTAACATCCCCCCAATGAAGAGCAGGGGTGCCACTAGCACGTTGAGGGACAACACAATAAGTGTCAGGGGCCCAAGATTGTTCAACTGCCTCCCAGCATACATCAGGGGGATTACCAACAAACCCCTGGCTGTCTTCAAGCAGGCACTGGACAGGCACCTCAAGTCGGTACCTGATCAGCCGGGCTGTGGTTCGTACGTTGGACTGCGTGCGGCCAGCAGTAACAGCCTGGTTGATCAGGCTCTGGTCCAACAGAAGGCCTGGTCACAGACCGGGCCGCGGGGGCGTTGACCCCTGGAATTCTCTCCAGGTAGACTCCAGGTACGAAAAACGAGATTTGACAGTACTGAAAAACAGAAATCTTTGATACAAAGAGAGGCTGAAGGTACCAAATTGCACTTTGGAGATGCATAGAATAAGAAGGATATGATGGAAGTGTACAAAAGAAAGATGGGAATAAATAAAAAGTTATACAAATAAGAGTGCTGAAAAATTTCAGTGAAGACAGCACTTGATGTAATGGACTTGAAGTTAAATAGATTTAGAAAGCATTCAGGAAAGTAACGGTTTAGCAGCAGTATTGTAATTTTATTTAGGCATAGGTACATGAAGGTACAATTACTGTATTATACATAGTGTAAATTACCTCGGATAGCCTAAAAAAGTCAGTGACTTATTTCCATTGGTAGATGAATGGAACAAACTTCCAGGTACACTGTAATGTCATTGAAGCGAGAGCGTTGAACAGTATAGGTTGGTCAGGTACACGTGGGTGGAAGTTGAACTTGTTTAGCATGGGCCAGTAGGCCTACTGAGTGTTCCTTTGTGTTCTAGTGAAGGCTCCAACAGTGGTGGCAAAAGCCTCTGTAGTGGTAATGAAGGTTCCAACAGTGCTAGTGAAGATAGTTGTTTCTGCCTGGTGCATTGATATAAAAATCACTTGAGAGGTCAGAACATACAGGAGGAGATTGAAATAGCTTGAATCCATGCTTGAGGCTCACTGATGTGCCCAGGCTGGGAAAGAAACATGGCTTGTGAACCAGGCTGCCCAGTCGTCTATGTGGCATTTGTGTGGCCGAGTGGTCTAGAGCGTTGCCCGGGAATCCTGTCCTTCTCAGAAGCAGTATTGAGTCCTGCTGACTGCGATCTTTCTCTGTATATACCCACTTGTTTCTGTGTGGTGCATTGACAGTTTGTATATTTGCTCATTTTTTAAACTCCAGCCTGCCTT
The DNA here is from genome assembly GCA_009830355.1 of Cherax destructor. Taxonomy (NCBI): domain Eukaryota; kingdom Metazoa; phylum Arthropoda; class Malacostraca; order Decapoda; family Parastacidae; genus Cherax; species Cherax destructor. The sequence goes on along the minus strand of WNWK01013043.1, from coordinate 39,595 downwards.
GTTTTTTAGGTGGTTTTAAAGTAAAGGCATAAATGTGGGAGAAAGTTGGGTGGCTTTTGCATATTTTGAAGAATTTTTCTGTAAAACAATGTACCAGGTGTATGTATACTGAGAATAGAAGATTGGCTAACAACTTGCAGACTTGAGTTTCTTCCAAATTTTTGACCCTCAGGATTAAAGATAATGAAATATTTCTTGATTCAGTGTTTCAACAAAATGTTGCCATGTGTGAAGACAAACCTGCAAAATGGTAGCAGCTTATGAAAAAATTTTCATAAAAAAATAAATGCCCTGCTACCTGAATTTTGTCTAGAACATAAGAATAGTTTAGCCCTGCAGCAGGCCTGCCATACAAGGCAGAGTCAACTTGCCCAACTGTATCTACTGGTTTACTTTTCCAACCTATTTTTAAAGCATTTAAAGTGTTCTTGCTTCAATGCTTCTACAGTTGTCCCCCGCCTAACGAGCAAAATTCATTCCAGAAGCCTGCTCAAGTGCCATTACCGAACGAATTTACTTCCTTAAGAAATAATGTCACGTAGGTTAGTCTATTTCAGACCCCCAAAAATACACTTCCACAAGCACTTACAATATTTATACTTACATAATTGTTGAAGGAGGGGTGTAAATGTTGCAGTTTTATAACTGTAGTGTAAAGCACCCTTCTGGCAAGACAGTGATGGAGTGAATGATGATGAAAGTTTTTCTTTTTCGGGCCACCCTGCCTTGGTGGGAATCGGCCGATGTGTTAATAAATAAATAAAATAAACATAATTGTACGATTTTTTAGGTAGTAGGTTGGTAAACAGCAACCGCCCAGGGAGGTATTACCGTCCTGCCAAGTGAGTGTAAAACGAAAAGCTGTAATTGTTTTACATGATGGTAGGATTGCTGGTGTCTTTTTTCTGTCTCATAAACATGCAAGATTTCAGGTACATCTTGCTACTTCTACTTACACTTAGGTCACACTACACATTCATGTACAAGCATATATACACACACCCCTCTGGGTTTTCTTCTATTTTCTTACTAGTTCTTGTTCTTATTTCCTCTTATCTCCATGGGGAAGTGGAACAGAATTCTTCCTCTGTAAGCCATGCGTGTCATAAGAGGGGACTAAAATGCTGGGAGCAAGGGGCTAGTAACCCCTTCTCCTGTATATATTACTAAATGTAAAATGGGAAACTTTCGTTTTTCATTTTGGGCCACCCCACTTCGGTGGGAAACGGCCGACGTGTTGAAAGAAAGAAAAGAATTGTACGATTTCCAGGGTGCTCGTTAGGCGGGGGACCACTGTACGTGTACTTGGAAGTTTGTTCCACCCTTCTACAACTACATTACCAAACCAGTGCTTTCCTATATTCCTTCTAAATCTAAATTTGCCCACCTTGAATCTTTGCTGCAATTTCTGTCTTCCATGTGTATTTTCCATGTGTATTTTGGTCATGTCTTTCATAATTCACGCCTTTCCAGAATACAAATCAAGTGCCTATCTTAGTAGGAAATCTTTCTGATCCAGGGGACCAGCTTCATCATCTTTCTTTGGATTCCTAGTTTCCCCGGACTTTGTCCAAGCTGAAGGTGTCCCCCAGGGTTGTGTTCTGAGCACAACACTATTTCTCCTTGCTGTGATTTCGTGTGTAGGGCAAGGAGGAATAACATCTTGTAGGAGTGTGGAAGAGCCAGTTGTGGGTGTAGGGGAAGTTCGTGAGGCAGTGGGTAGAATGAAAGGGGGTAAGGCAGCTGGGATTGATGGGATAAAGATAGAAATGTTAAAAGCAGGTGGGGATATAGTTTTGGAGTGGTTGGTGCTATTATTTAATAAATGTATGGAAGAGGGTAAGGTACCTAGGGATTGGCAGAGAGCGTGTATTGTTCCTTTGTATAAAGGCAAAGGGGACAAAAGAGAGTGCAAAAATTATAGGGGAATAAGTCTGTTGAGTGTACCTGGTAAAGTGTATGGTAGAGTTATTATTGAAAGAATTAGGAGTAAGACAGAAAGCAGGATAGCAGATGAACAAGGGGGCTTTAGGAAAGGTAGGGGGTGTGTAGACCAAGTGTTTACAGTGAAACATATAGGTGAACAGTATTTGGATAAAGGTAAAGATGTTTTTGTGGCATTTATGGATTTGGAAAAGGCGTATGATAGGGTAGATAGGGGGGCAATGTGGCAGATGTTGCAGGTGTATGGAATAGGAGGAAGGTTACTGAAAGCATTGAAGAGTTTTTATGAGGATAGTGAGGCTCAGGTTAGAGTGTGTAGGAGGGAAGGGACTATTTCCCAGTAAAAGTGGGCCTTAGACAAGGATGTGTGATGTCACCGTGGTTGTTCAATATATTTATAGATGGGGTTGTAAGAGAAGTGAATGCGAGGGTCTTGGCAAGAGGTGTGGGACTAAAAGATAAAGAAGCAAATACAAAGTGGGAGTTGTCACAGTTGCTTTTTGCTGATGACACTGTGCTTTGGGAGATTCTGAAGAGAAGTTGCAGAGGTTGGTGGATGAATTTGGTAGGGTGTGTAAAAGAAGAAAATTAAAAGTGAATATAGGAAAGAGTAAGGTGATGAGGATAACAAAAAGAATAGGTGACGAAAGATTGGATATCAGATTGGAGGGAGAGAGTATGGAGGAGGTGAATGTATTCAGATATTTGGGAGTGGACGTGTCAGCAGATGGGTCTATGAAGGATGAGGTGAATCATAGAATTGATGAGGGGAAAAGGGTAAGTGGAGCACTTCGGAGTCTGTGGAGACAAAGAACTTTGTCCATGGAAGTAAAGAGGGGAATGTATGAGAGTATAGTTATACCAACGCTCTTATATGGGTGTGAAGCATGGGTGATGAATGTTGCAACGAGGAGAAGGCTGGAGGCAGTGAAGATGTCGTGTCTGAGGTCAATGTGTGGTGTGAATATAATGCAGAGAATTCGGAGTTTGGAAATTAGGAGGAGGTGCGGGATTACCAAAACGATTGTCCAGAGAGCTGAGGAGGGGTTGTTGAGGTGGTTTGGACATGTAGATAGAATGGAACGAGACAGAGTGACTTCGAGAGTGTATAAATCTGTAGTGGAGGGAAGGGGTAGGGGTCGGCCTAGGAAAGGTTGGAGGGAGGGGTAAAGGAAGTTTTGTGTGCGAGGTGCTTGGACTTCCAGCAAGCATGTGTGAGCGTATTTGATAGGAGTGAATGGAGGTACATGGTTTTTAATACTTGACGTGCTGTTGGAGTGTGAGCAAAGTAACATTTATGAAGGGATTCAGGGAAACCGGCAGGCCGGACTTGAGTTCTGGAGATGGGAAGTACAGTGCCGGCACTCTGAAGGAGGGGTGTTAATGTTGCAGTTTTATAACTGTAGTGTAAAGCACCCCTCTGGCAAGACAGTGATGGAGTGAATGATGATGAAAGTTTTTCTTTTTCGGGCCACCCTGCCTTGGTGGGAATCGGCCGATGTGTTAATAAAAAAAAAAATAATAAATAATCTGGCATCAGTTCTCCCATCCAACATTTGGTCATCGCTTTATGTGGATGACTTTGCTATAGCTTGTGCGGGTGCTGACTGTCACCTCATTGCAGTTTCCCTCCAGCATGCTGTCAACCGAGTTTCTGATTGGGCCACCTCTCTCGGGTTTAAATTTTCTAGTAGCAAAACTCTTCAAATTACGTTTACTAGATCATCCGTTGTACCTATACGGCTCACGTATCCCAGAATGTGATACAGTCAGGTTTCTCGGCCTCCTGTTTGACCGTCGATTGTCCTGGAAACCTCACATTACCTCTGAAGGCAACTTGTAATAGCTGGCTGAACCTCCTAAAAACCCTCACACATCTTTCGTGGGGGGCTGATCGTAGCACTCTCCTCCGCCTGCATTCAGCCCTAATTTTATCGAAACTCGATTATGGTGACCAGATATATTCGGCGGCCTCCCCTGCTACTCTTTCCAGCCTTAATCCCATTCATCACCAGGGATTGCGTTTATGCCTTGGTGCATTTCGTTCTTCCCCAGTTGAGAGCCTCTATGTAGAAGCGAACATTCATCCTTGTCCGATCGTCGTGATGCACATTGCATTCGCTATTATGTTCGTTCCCATGACCTCCACAATCCTTCCATGTATAGAATTGTCACAGATGTTAGTAGGCGCTCTTTATTTGTCCGTCGCCCCTGTTTACTTCGTCCCTTTTCTCTTCGTCTACATTCACTTTTGTCTTCCCTTCAACCACCACCTTTATACGTTCATGTGACATCTCCCTTTCCCCTACCCCCTTGGGAAGTTCCTGCTGTCCGTGTCTGTTCTATTCCTCTACCTTGCGCGAAAGCCCAACTACCTACGGCGGTTTCTCGCTCTTTTTTTCTAGACCACTTCCGTTCTCATTCCCATGCTATCGCAGTATACACCGATGGTTCAAAGTCATCTGACGGTGTCAGATTCGCAGCAGTCTTCCCGGACAGCGTCGTGCGAGGGCATCTGTTACCCTTGGCTAGCATCTTTACGGCTGAATTGTATGCCATTCTTGTGGCACTTATCCGTATTGCATCTATGCCTGTGTCACCATTTGTGGTCGTTTCAGACTCCCTTAGTGCTTTACAGGCTATCCGTAAAATTGATATACAGTGGACCCCCGAGTTTCGTAAAAACTTCACTCCTGAAGTCTGCTCAAGTGCAATTACCGAATGAATTTACTCCTTTAAGGAAAAATGTCACGTAGGTTAGTCTATTTCAGACCCCCAAAAATACACTTCCACAAGCACTGACTATATTATACTTACATAATTGTACGATTTCCGGGGTTTACGAAACTCGGGGGTCCACTGTACCTCACCCCCTAGTTCTTCGTATCCAACTTTGGTTACGCCGTGTCTTTAGCAAACACAAAGATATTGTTTTTTGTTGGGTCCCTGGTCATGTTGACGTACAGGGCAGTGAACAGACAGACACTGCTGCGCGGTCAGCAGTACATGACCTTCCAGTTTCATATAGAGGTGTTCCTTTCACGGACTATTTTGCGGTCATTGCTACCCACCTTCACACCCGTTGGCAACAACGCTGGTCTGACCTGCTAATAACAAACTTCATTCTATTAAACCGATTATAGGTTTCTGGCCTTCTTCTTGTCACCAATGTCGGGGTTGGGAGACTACACTCTCCCGTCTTCGCATCGGCCACACTCGTCTTACTCATGGGTATCTCATGGAGAGGCTCCCTGCCCCTCTCTGTGAGCATTGTCAGGTTCCAGTGTCAGTTCGACATATTCTGTTGGACTGCCCACTATCAATGAGCACGCAGAATTTACCTCCAACAGCGTCTTCGCTCTGCGGCCCTTTCTTTACCTTCCCTTCTTGCTGATGGACCCTCCGTTAATCCTGACTCTCTCGTTGACTTTTTGACAGAAACTGACTTACTACACAAACTCTGAAGATTATACCTCTAGCACCTCCCTCAGTCCCTTCTACCTCGATCTCTTGCTACCCTCTATCCCTGCACTATCCACTGTCCTGCTGCACTCCATACCCTACTAATCATCCATCTCACGCTTACAATCTATTCTCCCTGCATCCTGTCCTGCCCTGCCGCGCTGTATAATGCTTGTAGTTTAGCGCTTCTTTTGATTATAATAATAATAATATACTGAGTTTTGGTAATTCCCAAATGGCCTCCTAAAGAAGAGTTATGGGCTATATTTAATATCTGAGACCTAAATTTTTTGGGAACTACTAATCTATCTGTTTGCTGTCTTCCCTCCACCTCCTTACCAGTTTCAGTGCAGACTAAGTACAGTGGACCCCCGGCTAACGAAAGGTTTAGATAACAAAAAAATCGCTTGACGAAAGCTTTTTTCGCTCTCGGATAGCGAAACTTAAATTAGACCTGTCTGCCTGCTCCGTGCCTGCGCAGGATGCAGGATGCCCGTCAGTGAAGCATTGTTTACCATTGAGAGAAGATTACCTAGTGCGCTCTTTCAAACATTCACAATACATTTGGTGTCTTTTTTGGTGGTATATAGTGATTGTCACTGTGAAATAAGTCACCATGGGTCCAAAGAAGCTTCCTAGTGGCACCCCTGTGGTAAAGAGTGAGGAACACCATCGAACTGAAGAAAGAGATTGTAGAAAAATATGAGAGTGGCGTACGTCTGAGTGATCTTGCCAGGATGTACAAGAAAAGTGCATCTACTATTGGCACTATCCTGGCAAAGAGAAATGAGATCAAGGAAGCTAATGTTGCAAAAGGGGTCGATATGTTAACGAAACAAAGATCGAAAACAGTGGATGAGGTTGAGAAGTTACTGATGGTGTGGATCACTGAAAAACAGATAGCGGGTGATAGTATTTCCATGGTGATAATTTGTGAAAAGGCAAGGAAGTTGCACGCAGATCTTGTCAAGACAATGCCTGCAACCACTGGTGAGGCGAGTGATTTTAAAGCCAGCAAAGGCTGGTTTGACAGGTTTAAGAAACGTAGTGGCATACACAGTGTTGTGAGGCATGGTGAGGCAGCCAGCTCATACAAACATGCAGCTGAAAAATTTGTGAGTGAATTTAAGGGGTTCGTAGAGGCTGAAGAATTCCTCCCCCAACAAGTGTTTAATTGTGATGAAACAGGCCTGTTTTGGAAGAAAATGCCCAACAGGACCTTCATTACTCAGGAGGAAAAGGCACAGCCAGGACACAAGCCTATGAAAGACAGGCTAACTCTTATGATGTGTGCCAATGCCAGTGGTGATTTTAAAGTGAAGCCTTTACTGGTGTATCACTATGAAAATCCCAGACCCTTTGTGTGTGCATTGGAAGGCTAACACCAAGGCATGGGTCACTACGGAGATTTTCAAGGAATGGTTGACTGGAGTGTTTGGCACTAGTATGAAGAAATACCTCCTGGAAAAGAAATTGGGACTCAAGTGCCTCCTGGTACTGGACAATGCTCCTGCTCATCCTCACAACTTGGAAGAGTTGTTGCCTGATGAGTTCAGTTTCATCACAGTGAAGTTCTTGCCTCCTAACACCACTCCTCTCATCCAGCCCATGGACCAGCAGGTCATTGCAAACTTCAGGAAACTGTACAACAAAGCAGTGTTTCAGAAGTGCTTTAATATGACCAATGACTCTGAATTGACCCTAAGAGAGTTCTGGAAAGATCACTTCAATATCGTGCATTGCATAGGCCTTATAGGTAAGGCTTGTGTTGAAAAGAGGGATTTTGAAGGATTTGAGGCTGACCCTGACCCTGACGACCCTGTGCCTGTTGTGGAAGATGTTGTGGAAGATATTGGGGCATTGGGGAACAGCCTGGGGTTGGAGGTGAGTGGTGAGGATGTGGAAGAGTTGGTGGAGGAGCACAGGATAGAGCTAACAACTGAAGAGCTCCAAGACCTTCATCTGGAACAGCAACAGACCACAGCTGAGGTTATTGCTTCACAGGAGGAGGGAGAGAGAGAGAAGGAGGTGCCTTCTTCAGAGATTAAGGAAATTTGTTCAATGTGGCATAAGGTGCAGACATTTGTTGAAAGACCCTACCCTGAGCAAGCTGAAATAAGCCTTCTGTGCAACCACTTTAGTGACAGAGCCATGTTGCACTTCAGGAAAGTATTAGTCGCCAGAAACAGAGGACTCTGGACAGTTATTTTTCTAAGAAGAGTTCTAGTGACTCTCAAGCTGGTCCTAGTGGCATTAAAAGACCAAGAAGGGAAGTAACCCCAGAGAGGGACTTGTTACCTGAAGTCCTTTTGGAGGGGGATTCCTCTTCCAAAAACTAAAACCCTGCCACTGTCATCCACCCTATCTTCCAGATGCCTGCAAGTCTCTTCAATAAAGGTAAGTAAATGTTTTTTATATTATATTTTGTGTGAATATTTTTTTGTGGAACGGATTAATTGTATTTACATTATTTCTTATGGGAAATAAGGGTTTGGATTACGAAAGGTTCGGGTTGAGAAATAGCTCCTGGAATGAATTAATGTCGTTAACCGGGGATCCACTGTAATTATTTTTAAGATGATATTTCACCGGGTGACCTGAAGTGGATTTACCCATGGCTGCCTCAAAAGTGGAGTTTAGTGAGGAGTCTTCGTTGTTCCTCCTGAAAGGACAGTCCCTCAGGCATGGAAACAGAGACATCTGGCAATCCTGCAACCCTAGAATAGAAAGGCTTGATCTGGGGCTGTTCACTAAATTTACGAGGCCCTGGCCAGTTTTTCTCGTAAAACAAATTGGTTAGTCCGAGATCAGAGTCGTCCAAGGACGAGTTAACATTCTCATCAGACATCACTTTGGATTTTGCCCGAGTTATGGCCAACATCGGGGAAGAATTAATCATTATGGGTTCCATACATTTAGTAGACTCAATGTTATTACCCAGTAATAGCATCACTTCTTTCATGGGGAATCCCTCAGATACACCTACAGTCAAATACCCAGTGTAGTATTTACTCTGCACAAATATTTTATGTAAAGGGACAGAAAATACTGCTCCTCCAAAAGCTTCTAACAACTGAGGACTGCAAAGAGGTTTGTTCAGAAAGGGGAAGTACTCCCTCTCTTATAAGTGAGCAATATGCTCCAGTATCCCTAAAGGTTCTAACTTCCATTTTCTCTGACTGTTCCTGAAGGGATATATAACAAGTGCTATAGTAGGGGGCCATCCCCTTCTCTACTTTTTCTTGGGTCATATCATTAGGGACATTATAAATTTTCCCTAATGGTTGGGGTTTATTTGGGCAATTGGGCCTGATGTGGCCGGGTTTATTACAAGTGTAACATACCATCTCAGTTTTAACTTTGGCACCTTGTTGATTTTGTGGCTTACGCCACTCTGGATACTGCCGCCTCAAATCACCATGTTGAGTAGTTTGATGTCGCTCACCAGGTTGACCATGAGTGAAGTAACGCTACTCACCAGGTGATTTAGTTGGCTGCTGACGAGATTCACCTTCATTTTGACATTTCATTCTCCACTCAGGAACTTTTCTTTGACGATCTCTGCTCATACCAGGCTGTTGAGGAAAGAGATAAGACCGCTCGGACAAGGAGCGGTTAGTTTCAAAAGTATCAGCCAACCTGGCTGCTTCCAATGCAGTAGCTAATGAGCGATCTTGCAGAATGACTCGAACCTCTGGACTAACAAACTCCAGCAGGTTGTCCACAATATGAGGTGTATCAGATTGTCGAATTCAACGACACCACTTGCCTTGTATCACTTTGTAAAAGCCCTGGTTTGTTGTCAACGTAAGACTGACCCAGCTGCCTTCTGCTGAGTTTGAATTCTTTCCTATACATGTACTTGGCAGGAATACATTGCTAAGCCCCAAGAACAGTGGTTTTCACAATGCGATAGTTACCAAAGTCATCATTACCGAGGATGGACGTAAACGCTTGTGCCTTACTTAACAATGCAGTATGCACCAGTGATGCCCAATGAACCTCAGGCCACCCTAAAGCTTGAGCCTGGTTTTCAAATGCTTTGAAAAACTGTTCAGGCTCTGCTTCAACAAAATGAGGAACAAACTGTACTACCCTTTGCAAACTGAAGTCATCTACAGTCTGATGGAATTGCCTCCTCTACTTCTCTCTATCAAACTCCTCCTTAGCAAATGCACGCTGTTCTTTAGTTTGTTCAAGAGTAAGTCTGGCTAATTCAAGTGCCAATGAACCAGACTCACCTGTCAATAACCCCACACCTGAGACTTCACGAAACTGCTGGTTTTGCTCAGGAGTTTTGTCTCTCCCATTACTTTGTAGATACCTTAATGGTGACCTACGGTTAACAGCTCCTGTAGCTCCTTTCCCATTGCCAGACCCGCATTATCATTGGCTGAACCAAGTCGTTGATTTGGTGATGGGGCCCCATCACCAAACCCTTAACGATGGTTCGCTGGTTGGAGGGGCAGCCTATGTGGGTGTGTTTAACATGCTCCGAATAAAGGGTACGTACTCTTTGCATGCAACACACTTTAATTTAAAAATAAGAAATATATTGGCAGAGGTTTAGGGTGGTGGAAGATACGCAGGGCGGTGTATGTTGTCAGTGGCCCTATATACCTCCAACAACATTGTAGGAGCTAGTTTCCTGTCATCCTTTTTCTATCACTTAATCGCTTAACTTACTTGCTACACTGTTAATGCTACACTTTATCGCTGGCTGGCGCTATAGCCTTTATCGACTCCTGCTGCTGTAGTATTGTACATATCGTAGAATCACGTTCAGTATGTCCGACACGCTCGGTACGTCCGACGAAATCCGATTCGATGAACGAAAACAGAGACAATATTTTGACGAAAAAGTCGTTGATAACCGAAATCAACGAAAACAGAGGCAAACGAAAACCAAGGTTCCACTGTATAAGATATTTGGTAATTATAGTTAGTAGTGTAATATTAAAATTTATTTAACAATTATTTGATAATTTTCCAACTTTTGGTTTTGCTGTGTACATTTTTTTTCACATTTTTTTGTTCAGTAACATAAATTTAAGTTTACAGAATTTTTTATGTTCTACATAGATAAAATATACTGGTGAGTCTGGCCAGGGGCCAGGCTTCAAGAATAAGAAAGCTCAAAATCCATTAACTGTATATCAGAGGGGGATCTAAAAGAGCAGATAAGATAAGATTTAGTTTGGATTTTTAACCCCGAAGGGTTAGCCACCCAGGATAACCCAAGAAAGTCAGTGCGTCATCGAGGACTGTCTGTCTTATTTCCATTGGGGTCCTCAATCTTGTCCCCCAGGATGCAACCCACACCAGTCGACTAACACCCAGGTACCTATTTGCTTCTAGGTGAACAGGACAACAGGTGTAAGGAAATGTGTCGAAATGTTTCCACCCCGCCGGGAATCGAACTCGGGCCCTCCACGTGTGAAGCGAGAGCTTTGCCAGCCAGGCTACGGGGCCGCCCGTGACTCAACTAAACCTGTTGACTTTACAAAAATCTGTTATTAGTATGATCACTCATTCTGATTCCGGGCAACTTACCCCCTCTGCTGTTCAAAAGTTTAATCTTATTTAATACTATACTTGTGCATACTTACTACTGTGCATCTATATTAAAAATTTTATTTCTTTTATGCAGTACAAAAATGATGTAGTTTACATGTAATAAAACGTTGGTAGACAAAAAGCCACTAGTATGCAATACATTTCAGGCAAACCTAATCCTGATGCTTGAAGACTACTTAAGAATTAGACATATATGAGCAGAACACTCAACACAAATACAAACTCTGACTTAACCCTTAAACTGTCCACACGTAGATATACGTTCATGTGCGTAGCTGACCGAATGTAGAGCTACGTTTTATTTTTAATTCCTTCAAATTTAGTGCGATAGGCCTGAGTCGCCTAGACATGAGAGAATGGGTCTGCGCCCTCAGTGTGCGCAGTATTAAAAAAATCTGGGACCACTTAGTACCTTGTGGGAGCACCAGTTCGATTGAGTGCCAGCTAGAGCAAATAATGTGGCAAACACCAGGGATTCAATGATGTTATGTCGCATTAACACTCCCCTTATAAGAGGAAAGTAAAAATAGGTGAGATAAATACATGAGTGGCTGTGGGTGGGTGTGAGTTGGACCTGACTAGTTGACTAGGTCTGATGCCATGCTCCTTCCTTCAGAGGATGTGACCTGACTAGGTGGGTCATTGGTCTAAGTTGGGGGGTGACATGGACGTGCCTGGCATGGGCCAGTAGGCCTGCTGCAGTGCTCCTTCTTTCTTATGTTCTTATGTATTTGGCAGGCTGGTTGGCTTTGGCTGTCTCTGGCTGTCTCTCTGTCTATAACTCTGTCTATATCTCTATCTGTCTATATCTTTGTCTATATCTTTGTCTGTCTATATCTTTGTCTATATCTTTGTCTGTCTATATCTTTGTCTGTCTATATCTTTGTCTGTCTATATCTTTGTCTGTCTATTATATATAATAATAATAATAATAATAATAATAATAATAATAATAATAATAATAATAATAATTTTTATTTCTATGCATGTTACAAGTGTACAATGTTATTGGTAGTTACAATTATAAAACTGTAATGCAAGGAGAGCCACTGGCATGCCATGGCATATATCTGTCTCTCTCTCACATGTACACATAAGTACAGTTATTATACATAGTGTAAATTACCTAGGATAACCCAAAAATTCCAGGCAAAGTGCTATACAATGCTTCTAGATATAATACATAATAAGCATGGAAACCCCTGGCAAGTAATACGCATCATCACTTCTGCATCGTGTATAATACCTGTTGGCTTACGAGACGCACTCTGAGACTGAGACAAGCAGACGGAAAGACATACACAGGCAGACAGATAAGCAGAGTTAGACATAAGCAGAGCTAGACAAACAGACAGACAGAGAGATAGACAGACAGACAGACAGACAGATATTGAAAAAGGGAGGGTTCCCTCCAGCACTGCAGACATTTATCAAATGTCACTGGGCTGTCAAGAGTTATCTGACACTTGTCAACACACTATTCTTCAAGGAGTTTCATATATACTCCAGGATGTCTAAAACATTGATGGGACCTATAAATAATAATATAATATAATAATAATATTTTTATTTCGTTGCAAGTTACAAGTATACATAGTTATTGGTAGTTACAATTATAAAACTGTAATGCAAGGAGAGCCACTGGCATGCTATGGTATTAGGGGCAGCTTATTCTAAAGACTTATTCACTAAGTACTTAATACTAGAGAAATTGATTGAGTTTATTCTAGTTATATATTATTTCAAATTACAATATGATTATACTATACTATTAAAAAGACAATACTAGAGAAATTGGTTGAGTTTATTCTAGTTGTATATTTTATTTCAAGTTACAATATGTTGATGCTATACTAGTAAAATAACAATACTATAGAAATTTATTGAGTTTCTTCTAGTTATATATTTTATTTCAAATTAACAAAATGATGATACTATACTAATTAAAATGACAATATGATGATATGAAATTGCAACAAGTGTTAAGGAGGATGACAATATAAAACTGAGATTATCTTAAGTAAAATAACATTGGGTTTGAAAGTTTGTTACAGTATGAGTATTTAGTATAGGGTGAGTAGGTGATTTTTGAGAAGAGTCTTGAATTGATTTTCCGGCAAGGTTAACTTAATATTTACTGGTAATGAATTCCAGATTCTGGGGCCCTTTATGTGCATAGAATTTTTACATTGGTTAGTATGGACTCGGGGTATGTCAAATAGTGATCTGTGTCTTGTGTCGTGGTCGTGGGACCTATTAAAGTTGTTGAGGAGAATTTTGAGCGGAGGGTTGATATTAGCATGTAGAGGTTTATGTATGTAGTAGGCACATGAATAGGTATGAATGTTTTTTACGGTGAGTAGTTTTAAAGTTTTGAATATAGGTGGAGTATGCTGTCTGGAGTGGGAATTTGTTATCATCCTGACTGCAGCCTTTTGCTGGGTTATGAGTGGTCTAAGGTGATTTAATGTTGTTGAGCCCAATGCACAGATTCCATAGGTGAGATAAGGGTAGATAAGAGAATGATATAGTGCAATGAGAGCTGGTTGTGGCACATAATAGCGTATCTTTGATGATATACGTACTGTCTTTGAGATTTTCTTGGAAATTTGTTGTATGTGTGTGTTTGGAATTTAAGACTACTGTCAAGGTGGATTCCTAGGAATTTTCCCTCTGTGAGTCTTGTGATGGGTGAACCATTGAGCGAATAATATGGGTTTGAGTAGTTGTGATGCATTCAGTAGGTCGTTTATGTAAATGAGGAATAGGAGTGGCCCCAGGACACTTCCTTGAGGGACTCCGACTGTAATTTGTTGTGTGGAAGAGTTCTCTCCATTTGTGTACACGTACTGGCTTCTGTTGCTAAGGTACGACTTTAGGTAGGTGAGTGGGTGCCCCCTAGTACCATAGTGCGCTAATTTTGTGAGCAATAAATCATGGTCGACTGTATCATATGCTTTGTGTAGGTCTATGAAGATTCCCAGCAGGACTTCTTTCGTCTCAAGTGCGGTGTATATTAACTCTAACATGTGTGTTATAGCATCGTTTGTGCTCTTGTTAGTCCTGAATCCAAATTGACAGGGGTTGAGTACATTGTGTGAGACGAGGTAGGAATAGATCTGTCTATGAATTAATTTTTCGAAGATTTTAGAAAGCAGTGGTAAATTTGAGATTGGTCTATAATTATTCAAGTCAGTTTCGTCACCTCCTTTGTGGATCGGGGTGACCCTAGCTATTTTGAGAATTGATGGGTGTTCTTCAAGATTCTCCTTTGTATGGACTGATGAAGCCACTGTGTGACAATACGTTTCCTCAATAAAGATACCCAAGTGTTGCATATGTGTCTAATTTATCAACTTTACCAGGTATACTCAACAGACTTATTCCCCTATAATTTTTGCACTCTCTTTTGACAAGGTAGAAGATTCAATGGATTTGTATTGAATAATGCTGCTATAATTGGTGACAGTACGTGTGTAGCTTTTTTGTACATAAAGGGTGGTAAGCTGTTTATGTCTCCTGCTTTGTTTTTAAGGGTGTTGATTATGAGCGAGACTTCAATGAAGTTGGTAGGAGCTAGGAATAGTGTATCTGGGTAGGTGTTGGTGAGGTAGTCTGTTGGATGAGTGTTCGAGCTTGGGATTTTACTCGCTAGATTCTTTCCTATGGTGGAGAAGAAAACATTAAGTCTGTTTGCTGTCTCAGTTGGTGAGAGTAGGGGTTCGTCTGTTTTTGATAATTTGATGGTATTGTTCGTGGACATCTTTTTATTTCCTAGAATTGCAGATAGGGTCTTCCAGGTCTTTTTCATATCACCTTTTACGGTCTGGAGTCTGTTCTCATAATACAATTTTATGGACCACCTTATTAGGCTAGTAAGGATTGATGAGTAGCGTTTGGATTGTTCTCTGGTTATTAGACCCCTTCTGTATTGTTTTTCATATTGGTGCCTCTTGTTTATGGATTTAAGGATGCTGAGTGTTAGCCAGGGATTGTTAAGTCTCTTAGCTGTGATCTGTTTAGTTTTTTTAGGGCAATGTCTGTTATAGAGGTTGTGTGTTTTTTTTTAAGAAAGTTCTTGATGCATTCATTAGTATCTGAATATGTTTAATTCATTAAGCCAGTCAATGTTCGTCATAGCTGATATAAAATTATTAACAGCTGACTCATTATGTAGTCTGAAGGTAACTTTTGCAATTTCTTGGGGCAAAATGCCCCAAGGTTTTGATATTGTTGGTAGTAATAAGCAGTTGCTCATAGTGTTTGTGAATTCTTTTACCTGTGGGTCCTGGTCATGTAGGAGATTTATGTTGAAATCTCCTGTGAGCAGCAAATGATCTTTGTTAAGGCGTGACTCCATTATCAGGTTTCCTAGTTTTTCACTAAAGGGGTGGATGTTTGACTGTGGTAACCTGTAGATGTTTATCACTGTGAGGGTTTTTTGCAGGTCTTTTGATTTAAATTTAGCTATAATATATTCTCCATGCTCATCCCTTGTGCAAGAGTTTTTGATACATTCAAGTTGATCTGTATAATATATTGGTGTTCCACCCCCTCGCTGGTCTGTCCTACAGTTGTGAATGGCTGTGTAACCTGGGATGGCATAGACACCTGTAGTATCAGGCTTTAGCCAGGTCTCAGTGAGTGTGATGATTGACATATTGGTATGTAGGGATTGGAGTAGTGCTGTGAGGTCATCATAATGTTTGCTCGAAGATCTAACATTGTTATTGAAGATAGTTAAGTTATTGTTGGCTTTGAGTAATGTCTTTGCTTGATCTGCGGTGTAATAGTTACAGTTGCTGTTGGAATCATGTAAGTCATTTAATAATAGGTTGATATCAGGATCAATGCCTGTAATCATAGGATTTAGTGTGATTCTATAACTAGACTTGAGAACAATGGATTATGCTAAACTTAATGATATGGTACTAGATTAAAGTCTTACTTACTAATGGATATATTTATATATATTTATAGACAATAGTAAATGACCAAGGAAGGTGAAACTGTTCACCTGTTGGAGTGATTGTGACTATTTGAGTACTATTTCAGTACATAATATTAGTGTTAGAACAAAGATCGGCTATGAAATCACAAGAACTATTGTAAATTGTAATTATCAGAACATAAAAATTATATAAATTAAAATAAAAACTAGAAAAAAAAGAATATCGGCATTACTTCTGCAAGCGGCAGGACTTGATGTTGCCGTCAGGTGAGCATCCAGTACCAAATTGGCGGGCTTATATCTCGGTAAGTACTGGCTCAAAAATTTTTTTTTTAGCCTATCCTGTTTATAAAAATGTGCTCTTCATTTTTAAAAAAAAAAAGAATTTTTTTTTTCAAAATATTCGGAGCAGTACGCAGATGAACGTATATCTACGTGTGGACAGTTTAAGGGTTAAGGCTCTTCCTAGAAAATTGTAACATTGCACAGACACAGTACAAGAACCAGATACTGTATATATTTGACATTCAGTACCTAATTAGGAACTTTTGCACATAAAAGGCCCAAAAATATGGAACACATTACCAAAAGTTTCTAAAAAAAAATTCTCTACCTGAAGGATGCTCCTGGAGGTCATTGCCCTCACAGCCGAGTCCCAGGTAGTGTCAAGGTGTGATCAGCCAGGCTGCTACTGCTGACTGTCTGCTAGTAAAATATATTAACAAAAATATTATAAAAAACTTAAGTTGATGTAATTCATGAAGATCAATTATACATGTCAAATTTACTAATTATCTCTTGACTGTTACATTGCAAGCAACATTGCTGTTGGTACCAGTCATACCTACACCCTCACTGACTGCTGCTGGTGCACCTCTTTTGGTACCAGTCATACCTACACCCTCACTGACTGCTGCTGGTGCACCTCTTGTGGTGCCAGTCATACCTACACCCTCACTGACTGCTGCTGGTGCACCTCTTGTGGTGTCAGTCATACCTACACCCACACTGCTGCTGGTGCACCTCTTGTGGTGTCACCCTCACTGACTGTCGTTAATGTTTTACGCTACTCTCCTTCATCTTAATATTGCTGTTACTCTGTAATTGTTGTTGATTATTGTCACTTAAGTTAGCTTTAAGTTGCAGTAGATCTTGGTGTAAATTACCTCCATATAATGTACTTTTAAAATTAGGGGCAAAATCCAATGGTTAAATTGCATTTTTTACTTCTTTATTGTCAATTTTTATTGCAGTATCTGTAACTTTTGTGTAGCACAGTATCTGTAACTTGTGTGTAGCACAGTATCTGTAACTTGTGTGTAGCACAGTATCTGTAACTTGTGTGTAGCACAGTATCTGTAACTTGTGTGTAGCACAGTATCTGTAACTTGTGTGTAGCACAGTATCTGTAACTTGTGTGTAGCACAGTATCTGTAACTTGTGTGTAGCACAGTATCTGTAACTTGTGTGTAGCACAGTATCTGTAACTTGTGTGTAGCACAGTACAATACTTTAGTGCTTTACATTTTTTTTTTATTAGCATTCTGATTTAACAGACACTCGGACAGTGTTCCCTTATTAGCCCATTACATCGAGGGTTTACTGTACATATTCTTAATTTGCTCAAAATGCATTGCATAACTAGCTTATCCATGTTGGTCAATATAGTTACACATTCTAATTCACATTCATGGATAATAAGGATTATCTTTTTTTATATATAAAATAATCATCACTAGACTTTTATGGTCTCAATGCTAGTTTTTTTTTTCTTCTAACCTAAAAAAATATTGCTCACTGTTACGAACTCCTACCATAGTGGTGGTTAGGTAGTTAACCTGCCGGCCAGCAGTACCACTGGGTACGTCATCAAACCCAATGTGGACTGCTGAGCCGGCCTGTTTGACAGTGTTCACCAGACTGCTGGACAGAATACACCTACTTGAGAGTGCTCACCAGACTCTCACAGAACACACCTACTGGAGAGTGTTCACAACGACTTCACTGAGTACACCTGATGACACCAGCTGGACTTAGTTCGTCGCAGGCTTCTGTTACCTACGAGTCTCACCTTAGTCTGTTAAAACCCGGTGAGCTTTCTAGTGTCAGGTCACACGGACACAGAAGTATTGTGGAACGTAAGGGTGTTGTGTACCCCGGTGAGCATTGTAGTGTCAGGTGACATGGACAAGGAAGTTGTGTGGAACGTAAGGGCGTTGTGTAACCCGGAGTGTTTAAATATCAAATGACGCGGTGAAAAGGAAGTACGTATTGAAACTGAGTGTCATGATACGGGGTAAAGGAAATACAGAGACATAGTGTTATGACACGGAGCAAAGGCAGTATCGTGGATTGTACCATGGAGATGGAGTGTTATGGAACACGGAGAATAGGTGGTGTCATGGGACACGATGATGGAGTGTCATAACACAGTGACAAGGAAGTGTCATGGGACACGATGGAGTGTCATGACACTGGGTTTGGTAGTGTCATGTATGACATGGAGATTGCAGTGACATGTGACATTGGGCACTATAGGGTCATGACTATTTACTTTGTAATTTGATGTGTAGTCGTGTGACTTTAAGAATATTGTGTGACACAAGTACAGTGGACCCCCAGAAATCGTACTGCTCTCAACTCGAACAATTATGTAAGTGTATTTTTGTAAGTGCTTATATAAGTGTATTTTTGGGGTCTGAAACGGACTAATCTAATTTACATTTGTCCTTATGGGAACAAATTCGTTCAGTAACGGCACTAGAACAGCATTCTGGAATGAATTATGTCCGATTTCCGGGGGTCCACTGTAAAGTGTGTCAGGTGACTGACACACGTTCATTGAAATTCAAGGTGTGAACCCGGTGGTGTCAGGTGACACGACGTTTTATTATATGATTTTTATTATTATGATATATGTGACTTTGCATATATAAAATGTGATATCGATACCAAAGATTATGTATGCAAGGTATTACGATAAAGACTATGTTTTTATATAAAGTATATGACTATGTTTTTATACCAATAGATTTATATTAAATATTAGAAATTGTAGAGTTTATTGTCATCCCAAACACTCCCTTATTACAACACTAGTAACAGGCTCATTAAATAAATGCACTCTACCTGTGTGCAGGTAATGGTGTTTAAATGAAACTAGTGTTTATTGTAATACTCACCTTGGTGGCCAAATATGAACTGAGGGAGTAGGCTCGCCTGGGCATGTGGAATTCATTTATTTTATTCCCTGGAGGCTGTTTTGGCAGTTCATTCCCATGATGCTCATTGTCTGCTTCATATATTATACTACAGCTTTCAACTTGTGCCAGGAAGAACTATTTTCTAGATGTACTACTCACCTCTAGCGCTACATCATAAACAGTTGCATCTGCCATGAGAGTCTTGAAAATGGCTTCACTTGATTTCTCATTCCTCAAGCTGTTTTCTGTGAAGAAGAGACGTGTTGAGCAAGCTTTTATTTCGATGTTTTGCTCTTGTGTACAGCTTTATCGAGTTGTGATTTTGAGCTGTTCTACATAGAACAACGTCCCAGTAAATGCTTGTTCTGCAATATGTATTTTCTTCGTTGTTGTCATCATTATATGTGCCATTTGCATCAAGCTGTTTTCTCTTATTCAGCTTATCTATAATTTTTGTTTGTACCCATTTTCTTCTGGCTTGGCATATGACCCCTAAATTGAAATTGACGCTGTAGTATTGTCGCTATAGTATTGTCGCTATAGTATTGTAGCCTATGATGTAGCTGGTGATTTGATGGATGACATGATCACTGACACTGGTACATGATGGACCATGATCACTATGACACTGGTACATGATTGACCATGATCACTGTGACTGGTACATGATGGACCATGATCACTGTGACACTGGTACACGAACCATGATCACTATTACACTGGTACACGAACCATGATCACTATTACACTGGTACACGAACCATGATCACTATGACACTGGTACACGATGGACCATGATCACTATGACACTGGTACACGATGGACCATGATTACTGTAACACACTGGCCCATGATGACCACCTTAGTGGCTAACACTATATCTCAGTTAATTCATTCATTGTTTGTTCCAGAACAATGGATGGAGAGCTTTTATCACTCAAGTGGAACAATCACCGCACAACATTTTACCATGTCATTAGTGGCCTCCGTAATAAGGTACAGTATTTGACTTTGCGAATACAAATGTAAAAATTATGCAATACCTGCACTTTCACATTTCTTTAAGCATACAGTACAGGAGGGCCCCACTTATACAGCAAGTTGGGGCCCGGGCCACTGCTGTAAAGTGAAACATAGCCCTCCTTTTTTTTTTTCACTTTCAAATGGATATAAAAGCTTGATAACATGTTTACACTTATGTATTAAATGAGCAATATAGCTAGGCCTAAAAAATGCATATACATTACGTACATGCACTACTTGAAATATTTTCGTCCTTAGCTTATAGTAAGTGGCGAATATATTTATTGTAGGAAGTCTGAATAAATGAAGAATGAGTATAGTATATAAAATACTCAATAACTTTAAAAAACTTGAAACTCTGGAAAGTTTTGAGCCAGAATCGAGAGATGCAGAGCTCACATAGGATTTAAACAGAGAGAAAGTGGCGCGCTGGCACCCAGCCAGGAGCACAGGCCATAGTAGTGAATCAGGAGTCATAAAAACGAATTTTGGGGTATAATTTAAAATGACCATACATATTAGCGAAGTGTCGTAAAGCAGGACCCTCCTATACCTGTCCAGCTTTCCATCTCTCAAGGGCAAATCCAGAAACACCTTTCCCATTTAAGGTCATTGCCCATTTTCACTGTGATTCCTCTTTGTTTTGTATGCCATTCCTTGTAGGTTTAGGGTTGGGGCAGGGGTGGGTGTAGGGGGGGTTGAGTGGCTCCTGAAAACCAAAATATCATTAACCTTTTTAATGTCTTGTGCAGGTCTACGTCTTAATCATAATGCTCTCAAATATGCTGTGATTGGTCAATTTTGGCCTAGACCTGAGACTGGGTGTGTCTGATGGGTATGCATGGGTATAAAAAAAATTCCCACCATGCATTGCAGTGCTGGAACTGTCATTGTTGAATAACAAGAGGGTAATACACCTGGGAGTAAGAGTATAAGACCAGCACACCATGCTGGACAGTGCTGTACTAACACAATTCCCATCATGCACTGTGACACCCAAATATTTTTTGTATACTGCATATACAGTTGACCCCTGAGTTTCGGTCACCTCAGAAATCGAACAATTATGTAAGTGTAATATTGTAAGTGCTTTTGTAAGTGTATTTTCGGGGGTCTGAAATGGACTAACCTACTTGACATTATTCCTTAAGGGAGTAAATTCGTTCAGTAATGGCACTTAAGCAGCCTTCTGGAATGAATTATGACCAAAACTCGGGGGTCCACTGTATTGACCACACTGACCCATTATCTCACGCCAAGTGAGACTGTCCTCATTCATGTATATCTATGTGAGAGATGGTTAAAGGGTTGAGAGAGATTTTAAAATGTTTATCATTGTAAACTGTTAATTAGCTTTAGGTTAGTTCTCTACTTCTAAGATAAATGAAATTCTCTGTTTTATAATTTTGAAGACATTGACACTGATGTGCTCTGGGTTGTGTACATGTCAGAATACCCACCTATATTTACTCCATGTTCAGTATTTTTCATGAAACTTACACTGTTTTGTGTTTTTCAGGAGACTTACACTGATGTAACGCTGGCGTGTGAGGGCAAGTTTTACCCCGTCCATAAGCTGGTTCTGTCCACCTGTAGTGAATATTTTAGTGATATATTTGATCGCACACCATGTAAGAACCCAGTAGTTGTTCTTAAAGATATTCAGTGTCAAGACCTTGAGTTCTTGTTGGACTATATGTACATTGGTGAAGTTAATGTTAGGCAAAATGAACTTTCTTCTCTCATCAAGGCTGCAGAATGTCTCAGAATTAAAGGCTTAGCTGTGCCAGATGAAGAACCTAAAAAGAGTAGTGGTAGTAGTAGTAGTGGGTGTACAACTAGTGTGCCTCAGGGCAGACAACGTCCAGAACAAACTAGTCCTCCCGCTAAGAGGCGCAGAGCGGAGGAAAGACGAGTCACGCCCATCGGGACAGAACACAGTCCTGGCAGACCTCCTGGAGATGGCCCCAACACCCCAGAAACAAACACTGCACGTCAGCATAATCCTAGTGAAGTTGTCAATCCTCGAGAACAACCAGAGGACCAACAAACTGATATAAATACAGACGAGTCACCTGTACTCATTAAAGTGGAACAACAGGAGAACTTTGAACAATCTGCTAATGATGAGTTCTTATCAGTACAAAGTAATAGTTATGATGGTGGTGGGGGTGAGGAGGGTGATGGTCCCCATAGCTCTGAGGGCAACACAAATGATTTCCCTGAGTTTCTTCAGTCAACCATAGAAAAGGAAGAACCAGTTGCCATGAGCGATTTTAATCCTAGCGACTTCCCCGGACCATCTGGTCTACAGAATGTGAGTATATTACCCAGTTTGTGATGACTTTACTAACACTGGCTCCTGTACTCTTGTTTATTTGTAAATACTGTACATAGTACAGTAATGTTATTGGTCATGTACACTTGTTATTAAACTACAGTACATAGTACAGTAATACAAATATCCTAATAAAATTTTATTTCATTGTAGTACAAATAATGCAGTTTCCATATAATAACGCATTGTTAGGCACAAAAAGCCACTTGTATGCTATTGTTACTCAGAAAGTGGGATTACCTGGGGCCTAATGCCTTGTCTAAGGGCAAAAGGTAAAAGTTACACAAAACCCATGTAAAACTAGGCCACCCAGGGCTATCCCAGCCAAAACAGAAAGCGCTAAACAGGCCGTTATTACTCCAATGGGTTGGTTATCAGTGGGTTTACACAAAATTCATAGTTACGAAAATATACAATTTATTATGATTAACAATATACAGTGGTCCCTCGGTTTTCGCCGAAAATTTGTTCCATAATGCTGCTCAAGTGCCATTACTGAATGAATTTACTTCCTTAAGAAATAATGTCACGTAGGTTAGTCTATTTCAGAAACCCAAAAATACACTTGCAACAGCACTTACGAAAATACACTTACATAAATGTTCGAGTTTGGATATGCACGAAAACTGAGGGACCACTGTATACACACTCCAGAAAACACCCTTATATTTCTCTTAGCCTAAACGCCCCAATAAAAGTACATGAGCTGGCGGCGGGGGCGTCCACTCAAAACAAAACACATGTACCTATGGGGTTGGTGCCCAACAGCCGCTGGCCCCTACTTTCCACCCAAGACCATCTATTTCCTCAGTTCACACTCATCCCGCCAAGCCCCAACTATATCAGAGCCCAGGGGAGCGTACTGGTAACCAATAAAAGTGCCTATGGCTTGTGTTGGCTAAACAAAAGGAGTACAACATTACAAAACTTATCTTAACTAGGCAGCGTCTGCCAGCCTTTCTCACCCATGCTGCCTTCACGTGACTGCCACAAGCCAAGCTTACCCACTAACCCGAACACAGTTGGAAAATAAGTCCCTGGCAGGATTTCCTTACATTTCACAGTTTTCCTTACATTTCACAGTTTACACTACTTTACAGTACCCACAAAATGCATAGCATATTTCTAAAATTATGGTTGACATTTATCCATAGTTAATACATTATGATTTACAATTATGTCATAGTTCATAAAAATTATGGCACTCTTCTAAACTATAGACAGTGGACCCCCGAGTTTTGGTCATAATTCATTCCAGAAGGCTGTTCAAGTGCCATTACCGAACGAATTTGTTCCCTTAAGGAAAACTGTAAATTAGATTAGTCCTTTCAGAACCCCAAAAATACACTTACAAAAGCATTTACAATATTACACTTACATAATTGTTCGATTTCCGAGGTGACCGAAACTCGGGGGTCCACTGTATATATATATGCAGTGGTACCTCTACTTACGAGCAGCTCCCAACTCGAACAATTATGTAAGTGTATTTTTGTAGGTGCTTTTGTAAGTGTATTTTTGGGGGTCTGAAATGGATTAATCTAATTTTCATTATTTCTTATGGGAAAAAATTCCTTCGGTATCGGCACTTGAATAGCCGACTGGAACGAATTTTGCTCGTAAGTTGTGAGTGTGGGGAAGTTCGTGAGGCAGTGGGTAGAATGAAAGGGGGTAAGGCAGCTGGGATTGATGGGATAAAGATAGAAATGTTAAAAGCAGGTGGGGATATAGTTTTGGAGTGGTTAGTGCTATTATTTAATAAATGTATGGAAGAGGGTAAGGTACCAAGGGATTGGCAGAGAGCGTGTATTGTTCCTTTGTATAAAGGCAAAGGGGACAAAAGAGAGTGCAAAAATTATAGGGGAATAAGTCTGTTGAGTGTACCTGGTAAAGTGTATGGTAGTTATTATTGAAAGAATTAAGAGTAAGACAGAAAGCAGGATAGCAGATGAACAAGGGGGCTTTAGGAAAGGTAGGGGGTGTGTAGACCAAGTGTTTACAGTGAAACATATAGGTGAACAGTATTTGGATAAGGGTAAAGAGCTTTTTGTGGCATTTATGGATTTGGAAAAGGCATATGATAGGGTGGATAGGGGGGCAATGTGGCAGATGTTGCAGGTGTATGGAATAGGAGGTAGGTTACTGAAAGCAGTGAAGAGTTTTTATGAGGTTAGTGAGGCTCAAGTTAGAGTGTGTAGGAGGGAAGGGGACTATTTCCCAGTAAAAGTGGGCCTTAGACAAAGATGTGTGATGTCACCGTGGCTGTTCAATATACAGTGGTACCTCGAGTTACGATGGTCCCCAAAATCGCCCTTTTATGTAAGTTTATTTTTTTAAATGCTTGTGTAGGTATATTTTTGGGGGTGTAAAAGGACTAGTCTATTTTACATTATTCCTTATGGGGATAAATTCGTTTGGTAATGGCACTTGAACAGCATTCTCGAACGAAAAAATATCGTAACTCGAGGTACCACTGTATTTATAGATGGGGTTGTAAGAGAAGTGAATGCGAGGGTCTTGGCAAGAGGTGTGGGGTTAAAAGATAAAGAATCAAATACAAAGTGGGAGTTGTCACAATTGCTTTTTGCTGATGACACTGTGCTTTTGGGAGATTCTGAAGAGAAGTTGCAGAGGTTGGTGGATGAATTTGGTAGGGTGTGTAAAAGAAGAAAATTGAAAGTGAATATAGGAAAGAGTAAGGTGATGAGGATACTAACAAAAAGATTAGGTGACGAAAGATTGGATATCAGATTGGAGGGAGAGAGTATGGAGTAGGTGAATGTATTCAGATATTTGGGAGTGGACATGTCAGCAGATGGGTCTATGAAGGATGAGGTGAATCATAGAATTGATGAGGGAAAAAGGGTGAGTGGAGCACTTCGGAGTCTGTGGAGACAAAGAACTTTGTCCATGGAAGTAAAGAAGGGAATGTATGAGAGTATAGTTATACCAACACTCTTATATGGGTGTGAAGCATGGGTGATAAATTTTGCAACGAGGAGAAGGCTGGAGGCAGTGGAGATGTCATGTCTGAGGTCAATGTGTGGTGTGAATATAATGCAGAGAATTCGGAGTTTGGAAATTAGGAGGAGGTGCGGGATTACCAAAACTATTATCCAGAGAGCTGAGGAGGGGTTGTTGAGGTGGTTCGGACATGTAGAGAGAATGGAACGAGACAGAATATCTTCGAGAGTGTATAAATCTGTAGTGGAGGGAAGGCGGGGTAGGGGTCGGCCTAGGAAAGGTTGGAGGGAGGGGGTAAAGGATGGTTTGTGTTCGAGGGGGGCTTGGACTTCCAGCAAGCATGTGTGAGCGTATTTGATAGGAGTGAATGGAGACAAATGGTTTTTAATACTTGACGTGCTGTTGGAGTGTGAGCAAATTAACATTTATGAAGGGATTCAGGGAAACCGGCAGGCCGGTTGTTGATGTGTGGAAGAAGGAAGGAGGGGAGAGGAAGGTGGTGTTGCTAGTGTTTGGAAGGGGAATCCCCTTCCATTAACACTTCCGGTACCAAATCCTTTTCTGGGGTTACTTCCCTTCTTTGTTTTTTAATGCCACTAGGACCAGGTTGAGAGTCACTGGATTCCTTTCTTGCAAAATAACTGTCCAGAAAGGTCTGTTTCTGGCGGTTCTTTAAAATGTCCCTAAAATGTGACCAGACATTGTCATTGAACATGTCACATACACGGCCTGCAACAACTTTGTCAGGGTGATGCTCCTCCACAAATCTTTCCATCCTAGTACACATTGTACACATCTCCTTAATCTCTGAAGAAAGCAACTTCTTCCTTCTCCCTTCCTCCTCCTCTGAAGCAAATTCCTGAGCTCTGGTCTGTTGTTTTTGCAGATTAAGGTCCAGCAGCTCTTCAGTGGTTAGTTCTTCATTGTGGTCCTCCACCAACTCTTCCACATCCTCACCACTAACCTCCATCCCCATGGACGTCCCCAATGCCACAATTGTTTTCACAACTGGCATAGGGCTGTCAGAGTCAGCCTCAAACCCTTCAAAATCCCTCTCTTGGACACAATCTGGCCACAATTTTCTCCAAGCAGAGTTCATCATCCTGGGAGTCACTTCCTGCCAAGCCTTACCTATAAGGCGAATGCAATTAAGGATATTGATGTGATCTTTGCAGAACTCTCTTAGGGTCAATTCAGAGTCTGAGGTTATGTCAAAACACCTTTGAAACATTGCTCTGGTGTAGAGTTTTTTGAAGTTTGAAATGACCTGCTGGTCCATGGGCTGGAGGAGAGGAGTGGTATTAGGGGGCAAGAACTTCACTTTGATGAACTTAAAATCCTTCACCATTTGCTCTTCCATGTCTCGAGGATGAGCAGGAGCATTGTCCATTACCAGGAGGCACTTAAAGTCCAATTTATTTTCCAGGAGGTATTTCTTCACACTGGGGCCAAACACTTCATTGAACCAATCAAGGAAAATTTTCCTGGTGACCCATGCCTTAGTGTCAACCTTCCAAAACACACACAAATTAACCTTGGCAACACTGTACTTCTTGAACACTGGGATTTTCAGAGTGATACACCAGTAAAGGCTTCACTTTGAAATCCCCACTGGCATTACCACACAACATGAGAGTTAGCCTGTCTCTCATAGGCTTGTGTCCTGGCAGTGCATTTTCCTCTTTCGTGATGTAGGTCCTCTTTGACATTTTCTTCCAAAAGAGGCCTGTTTCGTCACAATTGAACACTTGTTGGGGTTTGAATTGTTCAGCCTCCATGTACCCCTTGAATTCCTGAACAAATTTTTCAGCCACACATTTGTCAGAACTTGCAGCCTCTCCATGCATTACAACATTGTTTATGCCACTTTGCTTCTTGAAATTTTCAAACCAGCCTTTGCTGACCTTGAATTCATCAACATTAGCACTCGTTCCAGGACTTTTCTTTATGAGATCGTCATGCAACTGCCTTGCCTTTTCGCAAATTATTGACTGTGTAACACTATCTCCTGCTAACTCTTTTTGTCTGATCCACAAAAGCAACAACTTCTCAACTTCTTCGATTATTTGCGATCTCTTTTTCGTTAGCATATTCACCCTTTTCGCAACATCAGCTTCCTTGATTTTCTTTTTCTTCATCAAGATGGAAGTGATGGTTGAATGGGCCTTCCCATACATCCTAGAGAGCTCCCTCACACGTATACCACTTTCATATTTTTCAATGATCTCTTTCTTTACTTCTATTGTGTTTCTCACTTTCTTTACCAAAGGGGTGGCACTAGGAGCTTTCTTTGGGCCCATGGTGGCTTATTTAGCAGTTGCAAGCACTAAAACAAATGGAATAATGACAAAATGTATGGTATGAATGCGTGGGTGGTGGTCACTCGCTGGTAAACAATGACATACTGACGTTCAATGTGGTGTTTATGTGCCCAGGCGGCTGGGAGGCCATGCGGACGCGTTTCAGATGACCGCCGATTTTTAAGCCAACGGAAGAATATCAAGTCAATATTTTGCCGAAAAAAGTGGCCTATTTTCAAATTCGCCGATCTTCAAGGGAGACGATTTTCAAGGGTCCATTGTACATTATACAATAATACAGTGGTACCCCGGTTTACATAATTAATTCGTTCCAGAATGCTGTTCAAGTGCCGTTACCAAACGAATTTGTTCCCATAAGGAATAATGTAAATTAGATTAGTCCTTTTAGACCCCCAAAAATACAGTGGTACCTCGAGTTACGATATTTTTTCGTTCGAGAATGCTGTTCAAGTGCCATTACCAAACGAATTTATCCCCATAAGGAATAATGTAAAATAGACTAGTCCTTTTACACCCCCAAAAATATACTTACAAAAGCATTTAAAAAAATAAACTTACATAAAAGGGCGATTTTGGGGACCATCGTAACTCGAGGTACCACTGTACACTTACAAAAGCACTTAACGCGTAAACGGTCCAAACATATATATACGTTCGCTACCCCAGTGCCCCGAATATTTTGGAAAAAAAATAGTTGTTTTTATATAGAAATAAAGAGCACATTTTTCTAAGTGTTATAGGATAAAAATTTCTTTTTAGGGTCAGTACTTACCGAGATATGAGGCCGAGAAGTTGGCACTGGATGCTCACCTGATGGCATCATGGAGTCCTTCTGCTTGCAGAAGTGTTGCTGATATACCTTTTTTTCTCATTTTTATATTATTTTATATAATTTTTGTTCTGATAATTACAATTTATAGTAGTTCTTTGTTTTTTATTTATTATTTTTATTAACACATCGGCCGATTCCCACCAAGGCAGGGTGGCCCGAAAAAGAAAAACTTTCATCATCATTCACTCCATCACTGTCTTGCCAGAAGGGTGCTTTACACTACAGTTATAAAACTGCAACATTAACACCCCTCCTTCAGAGTGCCGGCACTGTACTTCCCATCTCCAGAACTCAAGTCCGGCCTGCCGGTTTCCCTGAATCCCTTCATAAATGTTACTTTGCTCACACTCCAACAGCACGTCAAGTATTAAAAACCATATGCCTCCATTCACTCCTATCAAATACGCTCACACATGCTTGCTGGAAGTCCAAGCCCTCGCACACAAAACTTCCTTTACCCCCTCCTCCAACCTTTCCTAGGCCGACCCCTACCCCGCCTTCCCCTCCACTACAGATTTATACACTCTCGAAGTCACTCTGTCTCGTTCCATTCTCTCTACATGTCCAAACCACCTCAACAACCCTCCTCAGCTCTCTGAACAATCGTTTGGTAATCCCGCACCTCCTCCTAATTTCCAAACTCCGAATTCTCTGCATTATATTCACCCCACACATTGACCTCAGACATGACATCTCCACTGCCTCCAGCCTTCTCCTCGTTGCAACATTCATCACCCATGCTTCACACCCATATAAGAGCGTTGGTATAACTATACTCTCATACATTCCCTCTTTACTTCCATGGACAAGGTTCTTTGTCTCCACAGACTCCGAAGTGCTCCACTCACCCTTTTCCCTCATCAATTCTATGATTCACCTCATCCTTCATAGACCCATCCGCCGACATGTCCACTCCCAAATATCTGAATACATTCACCTCCTCCATACTCTCTCCCTCCAATCTGATATCCAATCTTTCGTCACCTATTCTTTTGTTATCCTCATCACCTTACTCTTTCCTATATTCACTTTCAATTTTCTTCTTTTACACACCCTACCAAATTCATCCACCAACCTCTGCAGCTTCTCTTCAGAATCTCCCAAAAGCACAGTGTCATCAGCAAAAAGCAACTGTGACAACTCCCACTTTGTATTTGCTTCTTTATCTTTTAGCCCAACACCTCTTGCCAAGACCCGCATTCACTTCTCTTACAACCCCATCTATAAATATATTGAACAACCACGGTGACATCACACATCCTTGTCTAAGGCCCACTTTTACTGGGAAATAGTCCCCTTCCCTCCTACACACTCTAACCTGAGCCTCACTATCCTCATAAAAACTCTTCACTGCTTTCAGTAACCTTCCTCCTATTCCATACACCTGCAACATCTGCCACATTGCCCCCTATCTACCCTATCATACGCCTTTTCCAAATCCATAAATGCCACAAAAAAATCTTTACCCTTATCCAAATACTGTTCACCTATATGTTTCACTGTAAACACTTGGTCTACACACCCCTACCTTTCCTAAAGCCCCTTGTTCATCTGCTATCCTGCTTTCTGTTTTACTCTTAATTCTTTCAATAATAACTCTACCATACACTTTACCAGGTACACTCAACAGACTTATTCCCCTATAATTTTTGCACTCTCTTTTGTCCCCTTTGCCTTTATACAAAGGAACAATACACGCTCTCTGCCAATCCCTAGGTACCTTACCCTCTTCCATACATTTATTAAATAATAGCACCAACCACTCCAAAATTATATCCCCACCTGCTTTTAACATTTCTATCTTTATCCCATCAATCCCAGCTGCCTTACCCCTTTCATTCTACCCACTGCCTCACGAACTTCCCCTACACCCACAACTGGCTCTTCCACACTCCTACAAGATGTTATTCCTCCTTGCCCTACACACGAAATCACAGCTTCCCTGTCTTCATCAACATTTAACAAATCCTCAAAATATTCTCTCCATCTTCCCGATACCTCTAACTCTCCATTTAATAACTCTCCTCTCCTATTTTTAACTGTCAAATCCATTTGTTCTCTAGGCTTCCTCAACTTATTAATCTCATTCCAAAACTTTTTTTTATTTTCAACAAAATTTGCTGATAACATCTCACCCACTCTCTCATCTGCTCTCTTTTTACATTGCTTCACCACTCTTTTTAAACCCCTCTTTTTCTCTCCATATACTCTTCCCTCCTTGCATCACTTCTACTTTGTAAAAACCTCTCATATGCTAACTTTTCTCCCTTACTACTCTCTTTACATCATCATTCCACCATCGCTCCTCTTCCCTCCTGCACCCACTCGCCTGTAACCACAAACTTCTGCTGAACACTCTAACACTACATTTTTAAATCTACCCCATACATTTTCGACCCCATTGCCTACACTCTCACTAGCCCATCTATCCTCCAATAGTTGTTTATATCTTACCCTAACTGCCTCCTCTTTTAGTTTATAAACCTTCACCTCTCTTTTACTTACTGATTCTATTTTCCTTGTATCCCATCTACCTTTTACTCCCACTGTAGCTATAACTAAAAAGTGATCTGATATATCTGTAGCCCCTCTATAAACATGTACATCCTGAAGTCTACTCAACAGTCTTTTATCTACCAATACATAGTCCAACAAACTACTGTCATTACGCCCTACATCATATCTTGTATACTTATTTATCCTCTTTTTCTTAAAATATGTATTACCTATAACTAAACCCCTTTCTATACAAAGTTCAATCAAAGGGCTCCCATTATCATTTACACCTGGCACCCCAAACTTACCTACTACCCCCTCTCTGCATGTTTCTCCCACTTTAGCATTTAGGTCCCCTACCACATTACTCTCTCATTTGGTTCAAAAGTTCCTATACATTCGCTTAACATCTCCCAAAATCTCTCTCTCTCTCTACACTCCTCTCTTCTCCAGGTGCATACACGCTTATTATGACCCACTTTTCGCATCCGACCCTTATTTTAATCCACATAATCCTTGAATTTACACATTTATATTCCCTCTTTTCCTTCCATAACTGATCCTTCAACATTATTGCTACCCCTTCCTTAGCTCTAACTCTCTCAGATACTCCTGACTTAATCCCATTTATTTCTCCCCACTGAAACTCGCCTACCCCCTTCAGCTTTGTTTCGCTTAGGGCCAGGACATCCAACTTCTTTTCATTCATAACATCGGCAATCATCTCTTTCTTATCATCCGCACTACATCCACGCACATTCAGACACCCCAATTTTATAAAGTTTTTCTTCTTCTCGTTTTAGTAGATTTGTACAGGAGAAGGGGTTACTAGCCCATTGCTCCCGGCATCTTAGTAGCCTCATCGACACGCATGGCTTACGGAGGAAAGATTTTTTTCCACTTCCCCATGGACAATAGAGAAAATAAAAAGAACAAGAGCTATTAAGAAAAAGAAGAAAAACCTAGATGTGTGTATGTATATATATGCATGTGTATGCCAGTGTAGTGTGACCTAAAGTGTAAGTAGAAGTAGCTAGATATACCGATATACAGTTCTTTGTTCTAACACTAATATTAGGTACTGAAATTGTACTCAAATTGCCACAAACACACTGACAGGTGGACATTTACACCTGCCTTGGTCATTTACTATTGTCTAGGAATATATACAAAGTATCTATAGGTCCCAGCAATGTTTTGGATACGTGGAAGTATATAATAATAATAAAAATAAGAATAATAAGTTCCCTTGAAGCATGATGTAAGACAAGTCAGTCCACTGCTGACAGTGATAAGATAAGTGGTGACATTTGATGAGCGTACGCGAGGGTGCAGTGATAAGATAAGATAAGGGGTGACATTTGATGAGCATCCCCCTCTGTTTTCACTGTTACACAAACATATCTGTCTGTCTGTCTGTCAAACTGTCTATCTGTCTGTCAAGCTCTGTCTGTCTGTCAAGCTCTCTGTCTATCTTCCTGTCTGTCAAGCTCTCTGTCTATCTGTGTCCGTCTAGTGTCTAGCTCTCCAGTCTCAGAGAGATCCACTCCTGAACCAACACGTCTGGTTCCTGAGCAAGTGTAAATATGTACGTATTTGCCAGTCATGTTTACACATTATATCTACAAGCAGAGTATAGCACTGTCTGGATTTTTTGGGTTATCCTAGGAAATTTACACTATGTATACGTAATTGTATTTGTGTACCTGTGAGACAGAGATAGACAGAGATGGATAGACAGAGATGGATAGACAGAGATGGATAGACAGAGATGGATAGACAGAGATGGATGGACAGAGATGGATGGACAGAGATGGATGGACAGAGATGGATGGACAGAGATGGATGGACAGAGATGGATGGACAGAGATGGATGGACAGAGATGGATGGACAGAGATGGATGGACAGAGATGGACGGACAGGGACGGACGGACAGGGACGGACGGACAGGGACGGACGGACAGGGACGGACGGACAGGGACGGACGGACAGGGACGGACGGACAGGGACGGACGGACAGGGGACGGACGGACAGGGACGGACGGACAGGGACGGACGGACAGGGACGGACGGACAGGGACGGACGGACAGGGACGGACGGACAGGGACGGACGGACAGGGACGGACGGACAGGGACGGACGGACAGGGACGGACGGACAGGGACGGACGGACAGGGACGGACGGACAGGGACGGACGGACAGGGACGGACGGACGGGCAGGGACGGACGGGCAGGGACGGACGGGCAGGGACGGACGGACGGACAGACAGAGACAGACAGAGACAGATAGACATAGACAGACAGAGACAGATAGACAGAGACAGACAGAGACAGATAGACAGAGACAGACAGAGACAGATAGACAGAGACAGACAGAGACAGATAGACAGAGACAGACAGAGACAGATAGACAGAGACAGATAGACAGAGACAGATAGACAGAGACAGATAGACAGAGACAGATAGACAGAGACAGATACAGACAGAGACAGATAGAGACAGATACAGACAGAGACAGATAGAGACAGATACAGACAGAGACAGATAGAGACAGATACAGAGACAGATAGAGACAGATACAGACAGAGACACAGACAGAGACAGATAGACAGAGACAGACACACACACAAAGATAGACAAGCATAGGTTATAAGACATTCTGAAAGGATGTTGCACAAATGTTGCACATGGGTTATTATCAAGGTTTTTGATATTTCCTCGACCACTTATGGCCACATACATCTCAGAGCCACTAAACTTGGGGTCAACATCACTTTCCCCTTAAAATGGGAGAGTTAATACTACATGAAATCAGTGAATCCCATGTGTTTGCCGCACTGTTTGCACTAGCTGGCACTCAATTGAACTGGTGCTCCCACAAGGTACTAAGTGGTCCCAGATTTTTTTAATATAGTGCACACCAAGGGCTAAGACCCATTCTATGCTGACCAGGCATCTCAGGCCAATCGTGCCAAATTTAGAGGCAGGAAAAATATAACGTATACATTTGGGGCAGTAGCGGTACTAACGTATATATACGTTTGGACCGTTTATGGGTTAAAAAATACACTTACATAATCGTTCGAGTTTGGAGCATACGTAAACCGGGGTCCACTGTACTTTGTTGGAACTTACCTACACATTTATTTGTAATTTCATTGTACAATTGTACAATATAATGTAATGAGACACTTTTTTTGGTGATGTACACTTTTTTTATCAAATTACAGGAAAAGTTTTATTGATTTGCAGGATACATTGTCAGAAGAGGTACTTAAGTCAAGGCTTGTCTGTTGTTATATTTGCAGGATATAGTCAGAGGGACTGCATAAATGTTGCCTACTGGGTAGTATTGCAGAGAGATGCCAAGTCATTGATAAGATTGATTAATTCCTTTGTTTTTGACTGAGTACTGGTATATACAGTAATAGAGCTCACCCTAAGTGTTGTTGCTGTCAAAGGTATTTGTTGATGACTCCAGGAATTATGCTCCCTGTGCCATGATCCTGGACCAATCTTCTTGATCAGTCAGGCTGTGATCTTGTATGTATCCTTGAGTAGGCACCACAACCCAGCTGATGAGGCCCAGCTGAGTGTAATATCTCAGTTACTTCTTGAAGATTCTTATACATACAGACAATCCCACACATTGATCTACTTCAGTTATTAAACATTTTTACTGAAGATTCAATTACTTTTATTTTTTTGCAGTGCTCATTCTGGCCTAGCTTGCTGAATTGTTTGTGCACAACATCTAAATTCTTCAAAATGTACTTTTTGGATTACCCCACACGAAGATCTTTTCTTTATAAACATTACACAAATAAGCCACACATACGAGTGTGTGTGTTATTTGTGTATTGTTCCATTCTTGGTATAGTTCCATTCTGTTCTTTATAAACATTCTTATAAATATCAGTATTAATCAGGTTAAAGCAGTATTCAAAGATATATGGCCTCTCAAAAACAAAGTACTCTACATCTGTAAGTTTTTTTTCTTTTAAACACATTCGCTATGTCCCACTGAGGTAGGATACCTCCTCCTTTCCCCCCAAAAAAAAAAATATATATTCAGTCACTGTCTTGTGTGAAGCATGCTGTCTTCACAGTTCAGATGTATTGTGAACTACATAATTTAGTAGTAGAGTGGAACCTAGCTCGTAACTCAATTTGCTCATATATAAACCAATTTTCCTCATTTATCCTTTAAACTGTCAACACGTAGATATACGTTCACTCGTAGCTGACCGAATATTTTGAGAAAAATAAATTGTTCTTTTTCTTTAACCTTAAACTGTCCACACGTAGATCTACGTTCACTCACGTACTGCTCTGAATATTTTGAAAAAAATCTTTTATTTTTAACTGAAGAGCGCATTTTTATAAACAGGATAGGCTAAAAAAATTTTTAGGGCCAGTACCTGAGATATAAGCCCGAAAATTTGGTGCTGGATGCTCACCTGATGGCAACATCAAGTCCTGCCGCTTGCAGAAGTACTGCCGATATACTTGTTTTTCTAGTTTTATTTTAATTTATACAATTTTATGTTCTGATAATTACAATTTATAATAGTTCTTGTGATTTCATAGCTAATCTTTGTTCTAACTAATATTAGATACTGAAATAGAACTCAAATAGTCATAATGATACCAACAGGTGAACAATTTCACCTGCCTTGGTCATTACTATTGTCTATAAATATATACGATGTATTTATAGGTCCCAGCAATGTTTTAGACATCCTTGAGTATATATGAAACTCCTTGAAGAATGGTGTTATGACAATTGTTAGATAACTACTGATAAGGCAGTGACATTGATAAATGAATGTGTGCAAGGAACCCTTGCTTTGTTTTCACTGTCTGTATCTGTCTATCTATCTATCTATCTGTCTATCTATCTGTATCTATTTGTCTATCATATATATCTGTCTATATATCCGTGTCTCTATCTATCTGTCTAGCTCAGCTTATCTGTCTTTCTGTTTGCCTGCCTATGTGTGCCTGGAGGTATAATAAGACTCCCGACCAAAAGTTTATGACAAGTGTCGAATACACGGCCCCAAAGACATTGATAAAATGTCTGCGGAATCTGCTATTTTTACTGTCTATCTGTCTATCTATCTGTCCATCTGTCCCCATCTGTCTGCTTCTGCTTATCTGTCTTTCTGTCTGCCTATGTGTGCTTGATATAAAAACCCGAAGAAATGGGGTTATGACAAGTGAATAAACTGACGCCCCTGACTTTTGAATGGGGAGGAACCCTCTCCTTTTTTCACTGTTTTATCTATCTGTCCCCTCTGTCTATCTGTCTGGGTCTGCTTATCAGTCTTTCCGTCTGCCTTTGTGTGTGTCTCTCTGCTTGTTTGTGCCCTCTGCCAAATTTTGTCTCTCTACTGTTCGTCTGGGGGTGCCTAAGCCACAGGTTTATAGGGATAAGAAGGACATCTGAACTGAGTCATCTATTATGTCTTATATTAACTATATAACGCCTATTTTTGGGTTATCTAAAATCCCTGATAAAAAACTAATTTTTTATGTGAAGACGAAAATGTAAAAAATATAATAATGAGATATAACAGATACAGGAGATATGGGCGAAGAGAAAGGTAGAAGGGTACAAAAGATAGAGAAATAACAGAATAAAAAGGGGGAGATAGCAGAGAAAACAGGGGATAGACAGAAACAGGGAATAATTGGACAGAGATAGACAAAAGGGGGCAGAAAAATGCAGAGATAGAATGGACAAAAGGGGGCAGGGGTAGACGGATATAGAAAAGACCCCAGAGACGAAAGCCGGCCTGAATATATAAGAACAAAAAGAAGGAACCCGGGGAAGAGGGCCTTTTGCCCAAAAAATGCAAGGAAGGTCCATGTCACCCCAGCTTAGACCAATGACCCCCCCTAGTGGTCACATCCCCCTAAAGGGAAAAGAGGCACATCAGACCTAGTAACGCATCAGGTCAACTCACCACCACACCCAAAATTTATTTATCTCTTATTTTTATTCTTATAAGGGAATGTTAATAGACATGACATCAGTGAATCCATGTGTTTGCCACTTATTGCTTTGGGACTTATGAATAATTCCCATACTAATGGTCCCAGATTTTTTTCTGCGCCACCGGGGGCGAACCCATTCTCTGCGGGCACCAGGCCTATTCCCTTAGGAATGAAAAAAACGTAATCTCTTTAAAAGTGCGCGACAACGAGCGTTGAACGAGGGGGTTAAAATGAAGAGTGCATTTTGTTGTCATTCCCAAAAATAATACTCAGCTATCAGACCCATTTTTTTAATTCTAGGACCGGGCTTATCTAAGTTAAAAAAATTGAAAAAAAAACGGGATCTACGTTGGGAAAATACGCGAACAAACGTTATCAAAGGGGATATTTAAGGGTAAAATATGAAATTTATAATCCCCAGTGAATTCCTGCTCTGGAGGCAGGACAATACATGCCCCCTCGGTTTTCGCGATATCTCGGAATGCTTTGAAGCCGTAGCAATGTTCCATAGGGCAAAAATTAAAAAAATAGATAGTTTCAAAAAACCTTCAAAAACTTCAAAATCCACATAATTGTTGATTTGGGGAGCTGGGGAGAGTCCACTGTGTACTTATGACATAATATCCTCACGGCTTTTTTTTATCACACATCTATATGATATAAACAATAAAAATTTTAAATAAAACTTTTATTCTCAGAATGGATAAAATTCATTATGGATGGTGTTGTGACCATTCTGTTCTGAATCCCTCCTTCGGGAATCTTATTGTAAGAAATGGGTCTTGTAGCTACACAGATCACAAATTTCATAAGAAAACATGAAACATGAAAAATTTTTATAAATAAAAATATTTATAAAACATAATGGAAATGTAAAGAAATAAACTGTTATAAGTGTGCATTACCTTGGAGCAGAGAAGCTGGAGGTTGAGGGGAGGGAAGGAACGTTGTATCAGTGGCCATAACCTCCAACAACACATTGGGGGGGAGTTTCATTTTTCCTTTTTTTGTTGCTTAAATTGCTTTTTATAAAATGTTTTTTCATTTTTTACTTCACTCTTCACCTGTTATCTATGATTTTTGCTTTAATCCATGAAATCATCATCATTTTTTTTTCTCGGGACTTTACTTACTTCAGGACCCATGGTTAGAAAAAAATTTGGCCAAATAACTGTAAAAACCCCAAAAAAAAGCATGACAAAATCTTCCACGGCAGGAACACCGTGCGCGAAAATTTTTGATGCTTCTCCAACAATTGGGGGGTGGCCGAAAAAAAAAAACTTTCATCATCATTTTTCCCCTCTTTTTCCGCGAGGTTTTCACTACAAAATATAAACTTTCCCATCCCCCCCTCCTTTTAGAGTGCAGACCCCACTTCCCATCTCCAGGACTCGTCCGCCTGCGTTTCTGAATCCCATAAATGTTCTGCCTCCAACGGGAAGTCGTATTAAAACATTTGTCTCCATTCATCCTATCAAATAGGTCCCTGCTTGCTGAGTCAAGCCCTTGCACAAAACCTCTTAACCCTCCCTCCACCTTCCTAGGGCCACCCCACCCCCCCTCCTCCCTGAATTATACACTCTGAAGTCATTCTGTCGTGTTCCATTTTCTACATTCAAACCACCTCAACAAACCCTCCTCGCTCTCTGGATGGGTTTTTGGGAAAACAAACCCCCTCAATTCCAACCACTTGCATTATCACACCCATTGACCCAATGACATCCCTTTTCCCCCCCTTTCCTCTTTTCAATTCATCACCCATTTAAATTTTGAATGAAAAATTAACAACTGGATTGATGGGGGTAAAGATAGAAATGAAAAGGAGGTGGGGAAAAGTTTTAAAAGTGGTTAATGTTTTATTTAATAAATGTATGGAAGAAGTAAAAGGGACCAAAAGGGAATGAAGGCATGCATAGTTCCTTTTTATAAAAAGGGAAAAGGACAAAAAAATTTTTTAAATTTTAAATGTCTGTTTGGAACCCGGTAAAATGTATGGGAGGGTTTTTGAAAAATTGGAGAAGAAAAAAAATGAACAAGGGGTTTAGGAAGGTTTGGGGGGGTAGACCAAGTTTTGCAGGGAAAAAATAGGGGAAAATATTTACGTAAGGGTGGTTTTTTTGGAATGGGGGAAAAACAAGATAGGGTGGATAGGGGGCAATGTGGCAGATTTTAAATGTATGGAATGGGGGCGAAATAAGGGCCCCTTCGAGTTGGCCGCAAACCCAAAAGGGTTCACTGTGTTAATTTAGGGGGGGGGAGCTTCAGAACCCGCCACCAGCTAGCGCAGCGCACTGTTTACCTCGCCGTGGAAGCATTTTTTGGGGTTTTCCCTTTCATTTTTACAGTTATTTGGCCAAATTTCTTATTTCTAACCATGGGGCCTAAGAAAGTAAGTGCAAAGGACAGTGCTGAGAATAAAAAGAGGATGTCCATGGAATTAAGGCATGAAATCATAGATAAACAAGTGAGGTGTCGGGTT
>WNWK01013042.1:0-56971 GCA_009830355.1 Cherax destructor | reverse complement strand
GCCCAGGATACCAGAAGGAAGGAAGGAAGGAAGAAAGAAAGAAAGTAAGGAAGGAAAGAAGGAAGAGATGAGAGGAAGGAAGGAAGGAAAGAAGATATGAAAGGAAGGAAGGAAGGAAAGAAGAGATGAGAGGAAGGAAGGAAAGAAGAAGGAAGGAAGGAGGAAAGGAAGGAAAGAAGAAAGAAAGAAAGGAAGGAGAGATGAGAGGAAGGAAGGAACAAAAGAAGTAAGAAAGGAAGAAAAAAAAGGAAGGAATGAAGGAAGAAATGAAGGCAGGAAGGAAGAGATGAGAGGAAGGAAGGAAGGAAATAAGTAAGAAAGGAATGAAGGAAGAAAGGAAGCTAGGAAGGAGGTTGTGGGGAAGAAGACATGGGTCCCCTTTTGTGTTGACAGGTTGACAGCAGTGAGGGTAGTGAGTAATGGTATAATATGTCATTTTGACAGCTGCTTTACCCTGACTCAGCAAATTTAGATGTCCACACACACACACACACACAGCTTCAAGTGCTAAGTAAAGTAAAGTAAAGTACATTTTATTTCATTGCATTTTTACATAGATATTAGTAGTTACAATCATAAACTGAAGTGCAAGGAGAGCCACTGACATGCCATGGCATTAGGGGCAGCTTAATCTAATGACTTATAGACTATGTATATAATATTAGGGAAATTGATTGAGTTTATTCTAATTATAAATTTGATTTCAAGTTACAATAAGATGATATTATAATGTTATACATAATTACAGTATGAAGATATTAAATTGTAACAAGCTAAGGGAAGTTGATGGAAAATGTCTAGTCATTATATATGTGTATATATACGTATTATAGAACAACAGCAATAAAAAAATTTTTGCATTGTTGGTTTGTGTAAACAAGTTCTGTAAACAATATAATGATAATAATGCAGTTATTGTGTTGCATACAAGTGTATATGTGTACACAGCACCTTACTTTGGTCTCACAGGCCACATAAGTTACTTGAAAAAAAAAAATATTGGAAAATACAAGAAACCTTCGAATGGGAGTAAATATAAATGTACCGG
The DNA here is from genome assembly GCA_009830355.1 of Cherax destructor. Lineage (NCBI taxonomy): Eukaryota > Metazoa > Arthropoda > Malacostraca > Decapoda > Parastacidae > Cherax > Cherax destructor. The sequence goes on along the minus strand of WNWK01013042.1, from coordinate 55,923 downwards.
TGAGCGGCATTCGCCACTGTTGCCATACGTGGCTCATTTTCTGCCAACTTTACGCCTCCATATCTCAGTAAGTATTGATCTCAAAAAAAAAAATTTAGGATGAAAACAATCAGAAAAATAATGTTAACATTTTGATAAGATTTTTTTTTTTTTTTTTTTTTATTTTAATATTTTGCGACAACAGGAGAGCACTCAGGATTGGGGCTTGCGACAGTCAAAGGGTTAAAAACCACTTGTCTTCACTTACCCTTATTAAACCTGCTCACACAAACCTGCTTGATACTCAAGCCCTTAACACTCAAAACTTTTTTTTTTTATCTCCAAATGTTCGTGGGTTGACTTCTACCTCTCTTTCCTTCCATGCCAGATTTAAACACCTTTTTTATTGTCCCATGTCTCTCCATCATCTAAATGTTCAAACCATTTAACATCCCCTTCTCATCCCTCCCATCTAACATCTTCCCTCTTTTATTTTTAATCCAATTCAAATTTTTATTTCTTTGCAGAGTTTACAATGTGTGTGTGATTTATGTATTATAAAATATTGTTAAGCACACGAAAGCCACTAGCATGCCTGAGCATTTCGGGCAGACTAATCCTAATGCTTGATAAATTAGACACATATGCAACACTTGGGTATCTTTATTGAGGAAACGTTTTGCCACACAGTGGCTTCATCAGTCCAATACAAAGTAGAAAGTTGTAAAGAGAGGAGGTGTTTGAGGTAATCAGTCCCTCGGCTTGGAGTCAATGTGTTTAGTCCATCAATCTTGTAGTAAGTACAGCATACGGCAAAAGAAGTTGCTTATATACTGTAGACAGGTGAGGCGAAGCAGGAGGAGGCGGGGTCATAGTGGTACCATCCACTAGTTGAAGTAGGTCTTCGTCCAAAGGTTGGACAAGTGTTGAAGAATTCGTTTGTATCAAGATCCCAAGATGTTGCTGTGTCAGACAGGATGTAGATGAATGGTTCAGAGAACCAACAAGTTGATAAATTAGACACATATGCAACACTTGGGTATCTTTATTGAGGAAACGTTTCGCCACACAGTGGCTTCATCAGTCCAATACAAAGTAGAAAGTTGTAAAGAGAGGAGGAGTTTGAGGTAATCAGTCCCTCGCCTGGAGTCGATGTGTTCAGTCCATCAATCTTGTAGTAAGTACAGTGGTACCTCGGTTAGCGATATTAATCCGTCCCAGAGGGCGTATCTGTAACCGATTTTATCGTTATCCGATTCAATTTTCCCCATAAGAAATAATGGAAATAAAATTAATCTGTTCCAGACTTCCAAAAGTAGTAAAATAAAATATTTTTTAGAACTTTTTGACATTAAATTATACACAATTTTATTAATCTCTCTCCACAACTGTTTCTTATTCTTAGCAAAATTTGCCAATAAAGACACTAATTCTCTCATTGGCTCTCCTTTTGCATTCCCTCACCACTCATTCTACCTCACCTTGACATACAGCTTCTCCTCACTTAGCAAAGTACTCATTTACCGACGACTCAGACTTACGACAGGCTCCCTGACCAGTATGCATACCTAAATAATGTATATTAGAGCTGATTTCCTCTATTCTGTTTATTACAATATACAGTACATTGCTGTATAAACATTTAAAAATATACCAGAAATGTTATAAATGATGCAAAGGTGATATTAAAACAATATCAAAGATGGTTGACACAAACCCACTACCATTATCGTATGCTCCTCACTTAGCAACAAATTCGTTTACCGACGTGATCTTAGGAATGGAACTCCATCGTTAAGTGAGGAGAGGCTGTACAGTCATCCCTCGGTTTTCGTGTTTAATCCATTCCTGAGGGATGCACTAAAACTGAAACACACGAAAACTGAAACCATTTTCCCCATAAGAAATAATGGAAATTCAATTAATCCGTTCCAGGAACCCAGAGGTTTGGAAAAAAAAAAATTGGGGGCCTTAAAGATAGATTTACATGCACAAATGAATGAAATGAATGTGGCACTTACCTTTATTGAAGACTGATGTTGCTGGATGGAAGAGAGGGAGGAGGGGAGAGGGAAGAGACCCTATTTTTTGGAAGGGGAATCCCCTTCCATAAGGAATTTAGGTACCAAGTCCTTATCCGGGGTCACTTCCCTGCTACACTCCCTCCCTGTCTGCTACACTCTCTCCCTGCCTGCTACACTCCCTGCCTGCTACACTCCCTGCATACCTGCTACACTCCCTGCATACATGCTACACTCCCTGCATTCTTGCTACACTCCCAGCATACATGCTACACTCCCTGCATACATGCTACACTCCCTGCATACATGCTACACTTCCTGCATACATGCTACACTCCCTGCATACATGCTACACACCCTGCATACATGCTACACTCCCTGCATACCTGCTACACTCCCTGCATACCTGCTACACTCCCTGCATACATGCTACACTCCTTGCATTCATGCTACACTCCCTGCATACATGCTACACTCCCTGCATACCTGCTACACTCCCTGCATACCTGCTACACTCCCTGCATACCTGCTACACTCCCTGCATACCTGCTACACTCCCTGCGTAGATGCTACACTCCCTGCATACATGCTACACTCCCTGCATACATGCTACACTCCCTGCATACATGCTACACTCCCTGCATACCTGCTACACTCCCTGCATACCTGTTACACTCCCTGCATAGATGCTACACCCTGCATACATGCTACACTCCCTGCATAAATGCTACACTCCCTGCATACCTGCTACACTCCCTGCATACCTGCTACACTCCCTGCATACCTGCTACACTCCCTGCATAGATGCTACACTCCCTGCATACATGCTACACTCCCTGCATAGATGCTACACTCCCTGCATACATGCTACACTCCCTGCATACCTGCTACACTCCCTGCATACCTGCTACACTACCTGCATACATGCTACAATCCCTGCATACATGCTACACTCCCTGTATACCTGCTACACTCCCTGCATACCTGCTACACTCCCTGCATACCTGCTACACTCCCTGCATACCTGCTACACTCCCTGCATAGATGCTACACTCCCTGCATAGATGCTACACTCCCTGCATAGATGCTACACTCCCTGCATACATGCTACACTCCCTGCATACTGCTACACTCCCTGCATACCTGCTACACTACCTGCATACATGCTACAATCCCTGCATACATGCTACTCCTGCATACCTGCTACACTCCCTGCATACCTGCTACACTCCCTGCATACCTGCTACACTCCCTGCATAGATGCTACACTCCCTGCATAGATGCTACACTCCCTGCATACATGCTACACTCGCTACACTCCCTGCATACCTGCTACACTCCCTGCATACATGCTACACTCCCTGCATACCTGCTACACTCCCTGCATACCTGCTACACTCCCTGCATAGATGCTACACTCCCTGCATACCTGCTACACTCCCTGCATACCTGCTACACTCCCTGCATACCTGCTACACTCCCTGCATACCTGCTACACTCCCTGTATGCCTGCTACACTCTTAAACTCCATCGTGTTTCTCACTTTCTTTACCAAAGGACTGGCACTAGGAGCTTTCTTTGGGCCCATGGTAGCTTATTTAGTAGTCACACACAATAATCAAGGCCCAAAAACAATGAATTGTTAATAAATGTTTTGTATAAACTCCTTGGGTGATGTTCACTCAAGCGTAAACAATGCTAGACTGCGTGACAAAATGTGCGTGGGTGGTGGCCTACAGCCTTTGTATGTGTGCGGCACTGGTGGACAGGTTCTGGACCAAGCACGAAAACGGAGGGAATCACACGAAAACAGAGGTAAATTTTCCCCGAAAAAAACTGCACGAAAACTGAAACACACGAAAACAGAGATACACGAAAATGGAGGGATGACTGTACTTATTCTTTGCTTTTGTATATAATTTTTGCACTGTTAAATACCTCTTGACTACTAACTCTTTCTCCCTTACCACCGTCTCTGCATCATCATTCCACCAATCATTCTTAACACCCAGACTCATGATTTTTTTTAAGTGATAAATAATATAACATTTATTTTCAATTTCAGAGGCGATGAACCACCAGCACTACCAAAAACACCATTTGAGGTAATTGTAATATTTAAGTTAGAAATTTTAATGAAAGTGTTGAGTAGCATTACTATTTATAGTACAGTAGACCGTCATTTAGCACGAGATTATGTTACACGTCATGGGTATTGCACGATTGAAGAATTGTGGCACATTATTATCTAACACGACGTAAAAATTATATTACACGGTTCGTGGGAGGGGAAAATTTTTTGAGCGCACAGTAGCCCGCGGTGGGTTAAACCATTGAGTCAGTGGGGGTCCTACTGAGGGTGGCTATGAGCCACATCAAGTGTTTAATGCTGACGAGACAAGTGTTTTCTGGAAGAAAATGCCAATACGTACGAACTTATATCAGTCAGCAAGAGAAAAGTGCACCAGGCTTCAAGACAGCAAAGGATCGCTTCACCTTGCTCCTTTGCGGTAATGCATCAGGTGATTTCAAGTGTAAGCCCATGGTTATTTACCGCTCTAAGAATCCTCATGCTTTGAGGAAAAGGGAATTTGTTTTCCTTCCCCCAACTGTAAGTAAGTAGTTTATTCAGGTATACACAGATACAGTTACATTGATTATCATACATAGCAGCATATGTGTAGAGAACCTAGGATAGCCCAAAAAAGTCAGACAGAATGGAAATAAGTCACTCTGACTTTTTTGGGTTATCCTAGGTTCACTACACATATGCTGCTATGTATGATAATCTTTGTAACTGTATCTGTGTATACCTGAATAAACTTACTTACAGTTTGTGGGAAGGAAAAACAAATTCCCATTTCCTCAAGCCTTGTTGTTGTGGAGCAGCGGGGGAGACCAATCGCCGTCAACCCCCCACCCCACCCCCCACCCCCACCCCCCCCGACACCACTCCACTATTCCAGCATTCGTAGTTCATACACGTTCAGTCCACTGTGTATTGATCTTTAAATTACTATATCTTGTATCTGCCAAGCAATCATGACACCCAGTAGGCATACCAGTGTTGCTCAAAGTGGCAAGAAAAGGTGTAAGCATTTAAGTCTTAGGATTAACGAAGGAAACAAAGATATTAGACAAGACATAACCTGTGGCCGTAAGAAGTGTTACTTTGTACACATAAAAAGAGGTAAACATAAGTTTGACTGACTGACTTACTGAATGACTGACTTACTGAATGACTTGATGACTTACTGAATGACTTGACTGACTTACTGACTGACTTGACTGACTTACTGAATGACTTGACTGACTTACTGAATGACTTGACTGACTTAATGAATGACTTGATTGACTTACTGAATGACTTGACTGACTTACTGACTGACTTGACTGACTTACTGAATGACTTAAAGTTAGACAGTACAACCATCGACTTCAGTTCCAGAACCTCTACCATCCACCTCAGCCCAGTAGGGCCACAGCATAACTCTCCACTCTCTTCACAATCATCCACAAACACCAGCACCCACAATTTAAGGTAAATACTATTATTTCTGTTACATTTGTAGTCTTAAGCAGTAAAAACAACATAATACATCATGATAATGAACTACAATTACATATTCACTTTTATTTTTGTAAGATCTGGTGGTCTAAAAAAAACTTGTTTGGCTTTTTGGGGACTCCCAGGAACGTAACCCTATTTTTCCCATAAGTTCTTTTAATTATCTAACACGACGTTTTCAGGAATGTAACTACCGTGCTAAATGACGATCTACTGTATATCATACCTAGTAATGCATTACAAGATATCTTATAAGTTCCATTACAATAAGATCCATTATATTGATTTCCATCACGATAATATCCTTATGTGTAGTTATAATGTTCAACTGTTGTGTACTTTGACATTGTATAGAATCAACCCAGAGCCGCACGCCTGTTGCCTCTAGTTTATATTAGCTGTATGTCGGTATGACATATGTGATAGTATTAGTAGCATATAACCGTTAGTTGAGTCACGAGCCTTGCACGTGACCATTGGCCATTACCAGCTCCCTGCTGACCTAAGCAGTGTGTGTCAAAAGGTCAAGATTGAATATGAACGCCCCTTGCTCGGGGAGCGTCAGTTATAGTCGAGAGAGCATACAATAGACAGGCCAGGCGTTAGGCTCTGAGAGTACTCCCACATATTTCCACCAATACAGTCCTGGAGATGAGAATTACAGTGTATGTACTCTAAAAAAGGGGTGTTAATTTGACAGTTTTGTAACTGAAGTGTAAGGGCTCCTCTGGCAAGACAGTGATGGAGTGAATGATGGTGGGAGTTTTTCTTTTTCGGGCCAGCCTACCTTGGTGGGAAACGGCCGATGTATTAATAAAAATAAAATAAATAAATAAATAAATACAGTGGTACCCCGACTTACGATATTAATCCGTCAGAGAGGGCATACAGTGGACCCTCGGTTAACGAATACCCCGGAAATCGTGCAATTATGTAAGTATAATTTTGTAAGTTCTTGTGGAAGTGTAGTTTTGGGGGTCTGAAATAGACTAACCTACATGACATTATTTCTTAAGGACGTAAATTCGTTCGGTAATGACACTTGAGCAGGCTTCTGCAATGAATTTTTTTCGTTAACCGAGGGTCCACTGTATTTTAAGGCGAAACAATCGTTACACGAATCAATTTTCCCCATAAGAAATAATGGAAATAAATTTAATCCGTCCAAGACTTCCAAAAGTAGTTAAATAAAATATTTTTTAGAACTTTTTGACATTAAATAATACAGAATTTAATGAAGAATACCTAAATACACATGTAAATATTGTACAATAACATGTCACTTACATTTATTGAAGAGTTGTTGATGTGTGGAGGACGGAGGAGGGAAGAAGGTGGAGTAGTATGCTAGTGTTTGGAAGGGAAATCCCTTCCATTAACACTGCAGGTACCAAGTTCTTTTCTGGGGTTACTGGCCTTTTCTTTGAATGCTACACTCCTGCATGAATGCTACACTCCTGCATGAATGCTACACTCCCTGCATGAATGCTACACTCCCTGCATGAATGCTACACTCCCTGCATGAATGCTACACTCCCTGCATGAATGCTACACTCCCTGCATGAATGCTACACTCCCTGCATGAATGCTACACTCCCTGCATGAATGCTACACTCCCTGCATGAATGCTACACTCCCTGCATGAATGCTACACTCCCTGCATGAATGCTACACTCCCTGCATGAATGCTACACTCCCTGCATCTGCTACACTCCCTGCATCCTTGCTACACTCCCTGCATCCTTGCTACACTCCCTGCATCCTTGCTACACTCCCTGCATCCTTTCTACACTCCCTGCATCCCTGCTACACTCCCTGCATCCTTGCTACACTCCCTGCATCCTGCTACACTCCCTGCATCCTGCTACACTCCCTGCATGCCTGCTACACTCCCTGAATGCCTGCTACACTCCCTGCATCCTGCTACACTCCCTGAATGCCTGTACACTCCCTGCATCCCTGCTACACTCCTGCATCTTGCTACACTCCCTGCATGCCTGCTACACTCCTGCATCCTGCCACTCGCATAAATGCTACACTCCCTGCATGAATGCTTCACTCCCTGCACATTCTTTACCACAGGCTTGGCACTAGGAGCTTTCTTGGGGCCCATGGTGGCTTATTTAGCAGTTGCAAGCACTAAAAACAGTGGAATAATGACAATATACTGGTATGAATGCGTGGGTGTGGGTGGGTGGTCGCTCTCACTTGTAAACAATAGCACACTGACGCTCCCTGGAGTGCGCGCTCAGCTGGGCGCCAAGCGGACACGTCCGGTACGAATGTCGTTACACGAAGCAATCATCGTAAGTCACAGTCAAATTTTTTACGTTATAAATATCGGTTATCGAAAATAACATAAAATGATAACATCGTAAGTCGGGGTACCACTGTATATATATATATATATAGTATATATGTATATACAGTGGTACCTCGAGTTACGATATTTTTTCGTTCGAGAATGCTGTTCAAGTGTCATTACCAAACGAATTTATCCCCATAAGGAATAATGTAAAATAGACTAGTCCTTTTACACCCCCAAAAATATACCTACAAAAGCATTTAAAAAAATAAACTTACATAAAAGGGCGATTTTGGGGACCATCGTAACTCGAGGTACCACTGTATATATATAGGGAAAGAATGGATTTGACATTTAAAAACCTGATCACGTCAGTATTATTACCCAATCTATGAAAAGACCACCCACGACACAAGGCCTGGTTTTGGACTGGGCTTTAGGGACATTGACCCCTGAAACACCCTCTAGGTAGCTGGAGAGTATACTTGGAGGCTCTGGAAAACCTTGAAGTTTAGCTGTGAATGAAATGTTTGAAATTTAACTAGGATATAGTAGATGTGTATGTAATATACAGTCATCCCTTGGTTTTCGATTGTCTCAATTTTCACCAATTTTGGTTTTCAATCACTTTTTTTGTGGAAAAATTGTCTCAGTTTTCACCGATGGTACGGAACCTGTCCACCAGTGCCCCGCACATACAAAGCCCGCTAGACCGCCACCCACGCACATTGTCACGCAGTGTAGCATTGTTTATGCTTGAGTGAACATCATCCCAGGAGTTCATACAAAACATTTATTAACAATTCATTGTTTTTGGCCCTTGATTATTGTGTGTGACTACTAAATAAGCTACCATGGGCCCAAAGAAAGCTCCTAGTGCCAGTCCTTTGGTAAAGAAAGTGAGAAACACGATGGAGTTTAAGAGTGTAGCAGGCATGCAGGGAGTGTAGCATGTATGCAGGGAGTGTAGCATGTATGCAGGGAGTGTAGCAGATATGCAGGGAGTGTAGCAGGTATGCAGGGAGTGTAGCAGGTATGCAGGGAGTGTAGCATGTATGTAGGAGTGTAGCATATATGCAGGGAGTGTAGCATGTATGCAGGGAGTGTAGCATGTATGCAGGGAGTGTAGCATGTATGCAGGGAGTGTAGCATGTATGCAGGGAGTGTAGCAGGTATGCAGGGAGTGTAGCAGGCAGGGAGGGAGTGTAGCAGGCAGGGAGGGAGTGTAGCAGGCATGCAGGGAAGTGACCCCGGATAAGGACTTGGTACCTAAATTCCTTATGGAAGGGGATTTCCCTTCCAAAAATTAGGGTCTCTTCCCTCTTTCCTCCCTCTCTTCCATCCAGCAACATCAGTCTTCAATAAAGGTAAGTGCCACATAGAGTTCATTCATTTGTGCATATAAATCTATTTTTAAGGCCCCCCTCCCCCCATTTTTTTTCCAAACTTCTGGGTTTCTGGAACGGATTAATTGAATTTCCATTATTTCTTATGGGGAAAATAGTTTTGGTTTTCACCGATTTTGGTTTAGCTGATCCATCTGGAACAGATTAAAATTGAAAACCAAGGGATGACTGTATACTGGTGTATAGTAATTTATTATTTATATTTTTTCAGCTCTTTTATGATGATCGCTGCCAAAAGAAGGGAAAACAAAACTTGGAATTCAAGAAGTTATCAAGAAAGAAATATCTTTCTCTGAAACCCACCAAAAAACTCAATTACATAAAGAGTGCAACTGTTGAGTTATACACTTATGAGGTAAGCATTCATTAATTTTTATATCAATTTGTTACTTCCCACTTCTACAATGTGTAAAAATTAAATCAGATCAAATCTTAACTCAGGCCCAGACTCATGGAACTTCGTGTTCATCAAGAACTGCAAGAAGCCCCTATCATGTGCTTTTAACCCTTTGACTGTTTCGGTCGTATATATACGTCTTACGAGCCACTGGTTCGGACGTATATATACTCAAAAATTCTAGCGGCTTCAAATCAAGCGGGAGAAAGCTGGTAGGCCAATATATGAGAGAATGAGTCTGTATGGTCAGTGTGCGCTGTATAAAAAAATCCTGCAGCACGCTGTGCATAATAAGAAAAAAAAACTGACCGTGTTTTTGGATTAAAATGCAGACTTTGAGATGTATTTTCGTATAGTATTTATGGTTGTATTCTCTTTTTCATGGTCTCATTTGATAGAATGGAAAATATATTGCAGAAATAGAGATGATTTTGATTAGTTTCATGATGAAAACGACCTTGAAATTGAGCTCAAAGTAGGGGAAATGTTCAATTTTTGCAAATGTTCAAGAGTAAACAAATCACGCCACGCGTCCAATACACATCAATTGGTGAGTCTAATATTCTTTCACAAGTGCACTGATATTATTTATACCATTTTTACAATTATGCAATAGTCTGCATAACGTAAATCTTCTATTTTTTGTGTGAATAAAAAAATCAAAATAGAAAGCAAGGGGCCTAAAGGCATTGTTTATTCGGGACCCTATTTTGAAATTGACAACTTTTTTATTTTGCATGAAACTGGCCAAATTGCCAATTTCTGACCACTTTATTGGGTAGTTGAAATCGGTAAATTGGTGGTTTCTTGTACTCAATCGATAGAACAAATGGAGTTCTAAAGAAATAGCTATGAGTTTGGTCAACTGGAACAATGGAATTGGCCGAAAATAGGGCTCAAAGTCGGCAAAATTGCCGATGCGTATATATTGCCGAGATCACTAACTTCGCGAGAGCGTAACTCCGTAAGTTTTCAATCAAATTTCATATTTTTGGTGTTTTTTTAATTTTGCGACAACAGGAGAGCACTCAGGATTAGGGGTTGCGACAGTCAAAGGGTTAAAGGAGGGGTTTGGGATATTGGCTGTTTGGAGTGACATCTGAACTGTCAAAAACAGTGATTGTGTGAATGATGGTGAAAGTGTTGAATAATGGTAAAAGTGTTTCTTTCATTTTTGGGTCACCCTGCCTCGGTGGGAGAGAGCAGACGTGTTAAAAAAAAATTTAAGCCTCAGTTTAGCAGATTTTGGATTTAAGACAAAATCCATAGTTCAGACAAAATCACTTGAAATTCAGAATTGTGTTATTGTTATGTCTGTTTGGTAAATTGCTTTTGGATTTAACATTGTTATATCCAAAATTGCCCATTATTATTATGAACATGGGAAAATGATCACTTATTTGTATTTAATGGACATTTGGCATTACCAAACACCCCCTTCCCCTTCTCTCCCTTAGGTCATTAAATGGAGGTTTCACTGTAATATAATTAGGTATGCACAGATAATGTGCATACTATATTTGCTGCTTTTTCTTTCCAGTTTGAAGCTGCTAAGTATCGACAAAACCATCCAAACTGGACAATTCCCATAGCAAGAGGTCCTAATAAAGAGGAGACTAAAATGTATCTGCTGTAAGTGATGAACTAAGATGCAAGAGTCCAGTAGATGTGATCCCAATCCACAGCTCTACTTGACTCAGTTGGATCATCAGCACTAAATTTTACATGCCATAACAAGAATCTTAAATTTGTTTTGCAAACTTCACAGATCACATACAGAGAATGCATATGACCTATACAGAATTACCAAAATAAATGTGACATAACATAATAGCAAGGTGAGAGAAACCAGACTTCCAGTATACATAATATATATTTTCAGACATCTTCATTTATGTATTGGTAGACACTATTTTTTTGGTAATTATTATTACAATACAGGTACATATGCTAATATTTTATATTGTACCAAAAAACTTAGCAACCTAACTTAACCTCACAAAAATTAACATATCATAATTTAGCTTAATCTGACAAAACCCATCTTCAGTAAGCCTAATTTTACTTGTAATATTGAGTATACTTAGAATCTTTACATGTATGAAATACAGGTAATTCTGTACATGCCATATACATTCTCCATATTTGATTGATGTGATTTTCAGAATGTATTAAAAATTCGTAATATGAGGTATTAACCTTAACTAAACTGTCCATGATGTAACAGTACAGTGGACCCTCGGAAATCGAACAATCCCAACTCGCCCTATTATGTAAGTTTATTATTATAAGTGCTTTTATAGGTGTATTTTTGGGGGTCTGAAACAGACTAATCTAATTTACATCATTCCTTATGGGAATAAATTCGTTTGGTAACAGCACTTGAACAGCATTCTGGAATGAAGAATGTTTGATTTCCGGGGGTCCACTGTATATCCAATTATAATGATTATTCTTTATTTCTTTGAGAATACAGATAATGTAGATACATGAGTAAAATAGTATGCACAAAAGAAAACCACTAATTATGGAATGCATTTTGGGCAGCTAATCATAAAACTTACAAACTACTTAAGAACTAGACATATCATCATGTAAGACTTCTTGTGTAGTTAAATACATTCATACATTCAACAGGAAAGGCAGTTAATGAAAAAGTGGTCAATTTCAATACATTTACATACAGTGGACCCCGAGTATCGTAATTAATCCGTTCCAGGAGCTATTACTTAACACGAAGTTTACAAAATTCGAACCATTATTTCCCATAAGAAATAATGTAAATACAATTAATCCGTTCCACAAAAAAATATTCATACAAAATAATTAAAAACAATATACAGTGAACCCCCGAGTTTCGTAAAAATTTCACTCCTGAAGTCTGCTCAAGCACCATTACCGAACGAATTTACTCCCTTAAGGAAAAATGTCACGTAGGTTAGTCTATTTCAAACCCCCAAAAATACACTTCCACAAGCACTTACAATATTATACTTACATATTTGTACGATTTCCGGGGTTTACGAAACTCGGGGGTCCACTGTATATATATACATTTACAGTGGTACCTCGGTTAACGATATTTTTTCGTTCCAGAATGCTGTTCAAGTGCCATTACCAAATGAATTTATCCCCATAAGGAATAATGTAAAATAGACTAGTCCTTTTAGATCCCCAAAAATACACTTACAAAAGCATTTAAAAAAATAAACTTACATAAAAGGGCGAGTTTGGGGACCATTATTAACCGAGGTACCACTGTACTTACCTTTATTGAAGAGTTGCAGGCATCTGGAAGGTAGGGTTGATGACAGGGGCAGGGTGTTAGTGGTTGGAAGGGGAATCCCCCTCCAAAAGGACTTCAGGTAACAAGTTCCTCTCTGGGGTTACTTCCCTTCTTGGTCTTTTAATGCCACTAGGACCAGCTTGAGAGTCACTAGACCCCTGCCTGGTAAAGTAACTGTCCACAGTCCTCTATTTCTGGCGACTCTTCGACATGGCTCTGTCACTGAAGTGGTTGCACAGAAGGCTCATTTCAGCTTACTCAAGGTGGTGTCTTTCAATAAATGTCTGCAACTCATTCCACTTTGTACACATCTCCTTAAGAACTGTGAAGCAATAACCTCAGCTGTGGTCTGTTGCTGTTCCAGATGAAGGTCTTGCAGCTCTTCAGTTGTTAGCTCTACCCTGTGCTCCTCCACCAACTCTTCCACATCCTCACCACTCACCTCCAACCCCAGGCTGTTCCCCAATTCCACAATATCTTCCACAACATATTCCACAACAGGCACAGGGTCGTCAGGGTCAGGGTCAGCCTCAAATCCTTCAAAATCCCTCTCTTGGACACAATCTGGCCACAGTGGTCTCCAAGCAGAGTTCAGAGTCCTGGAAGTCACTTCCTCCCAAGCCTTACCTATAAGGCCTATGGATTTTCAGAGTGATACACGAGTAAAGGCTTCACTTTTAAATCCCCACTAGCGTTCCCACATAACATAAGAGTTAGCCTGTCTTTCATAGGCTTGTGTCCTGACATTGCCTTTTCCTCCTGCGTGATGTAGGTCCTCCTTGGCATTTTCTTCCAAAAGAGGCCTGTTTTGTCACAATTAAACACTTGTTGGGGTTTAAATTCTTCTGCCTCTACATATTCTTTAAACTCACGCACAAATTTTTCAGCCCCATGTTTATCTGAACTGGCACCCTCACCATGCCTTACAACACTGTGTATGCCACTTCGCTTCTTGAAGTTTTCGAACCAGCCTTTGCTGGCCTTAAATTCATCAACATCAACACTGGTTCCAGGCATTTTCTTTACAAGATCAGCATGCAACTACCTTGCTTTTTCACATATGATGGATTGCACAACACTATCACCCGCTAGCAGTTTTTGGTTTATCCACACCAATAACAATTTCTCCATATTTTCCATTGTTTGTGATCTCTGTTTCGTTATCGTATTCACCCATTTCACAACATTAGCTTCCGTGATTTCTTTTCTCTTTGCCACAATGGAACTGATGGTTGATGGGTTTTTCTTATTTCTTTCTTCATTTCTACAGTGTTCCTCACTTTCTTTACCAAAGAACTGGCACTAGGAGCTTTCTTTGGGCCCATGGTAACTTATTTAGTAGTCACACACACAATAATCAAGGGCCAAAAAGAATGAATTGTTAATAAATGTTTTGTATGAACTCCTGGGGTGATGTTCACTCAAGCATAAACAATGCTAGACTGCGTTACCAATGTGCGTGGGAGGTGCTGGAGGGTGCGTGGGTGGCGGGCCTACGGCCTTTGTATGTGCGCGGCACTGGTGGACAGGTCCCATACGGTCGGCGAAAACTAAGACAATCGGCGAAAACTGAGACAAATTTTCCCCGAAAAAAGTCAGCGAAAACCAAAATCGGCGAAAACTGGGACAATCGAAAACCAAGGGATGACTGTACATCCTGAAGCCTACCCATCAACCTTTTATCCACCAATACATAATCTAACAAACTACTTTCATTACGTTCTATATCATACCTTGTATATTTATTTATCCTCTTTTTCATAAAATATGTATTACTTATTACCAAACCTCTTTCTACACATACGTAGCTCAATTAATGGTTCCCCATTTACATTTACCCCTGGCACCCCAAATTTACCTACTACTCCCTCCACAACATTTTTACCCACTTTAGCATTAAGATCCCCAACCACAAGTACTCTCTCACTTGGTTCAAAACTCCCCATGCACTCACTCAACATTTCCCAAAATCTCTCTCTCTCCTCTAAACTTCTCTCTTCTCCAGGTGCATAAACACTTACTATAACCCACTTTTCACATCCAACCTTTATTTTACTCCATGAAGAATTCTTTTTCTTTTTAGTAAATCTATACAGGAAAAGGGGTTACTAGCCCATTGTTCCCGGCATTTTAGTTGACTTTTACAACACGCATGGCTTACGGAGGAAAGATTCTTATTCCACTTCTCTATGGATATTAAAGGAAAAGCAATAAGAACAAGAACTATTAAGATAAAATCAAAGAAAACTCAGATGAGTGTGTATACATAAATGTGTACATGTATGTGTAGTGTGACCTAAGTGTAAGTAGAAGTAGCATATACCTTTTCTAAATCCATAAATGCAGTGAAAGGTTCCTTACAAAAAAAAGCAGCTGTATGAATGGTCACCCAATCTAGTGCCAGATAACACACACCTTCCACTTTTCAAAATAAATTTTTCTTAATACATACAGTGGACCTCGGTTTTCATTCACCTCCAAACTCGAACAATTATGTAAGTGTATTTTTGTAAGTGCTTTTGTAAATGTATTTTTGGGGGTCTGAAATGACTAATCTAATTTACATTTGCCCTTATGGGAACAAATTCGTTTGGTAACGGCACTCAAACAGCATTCTGGAAAGAATTTTCAACGAAAACCGAGGGTCCACTGTATACGTATAATCCATTCATACTACTGTGTATACTGCATATACAGAACAGTCAATTCTAATATCAATCCTGCTCTGCATCTCTTTCTTGATGGCTGCAACAGAACTCACAGGCATAACACCATACAAAAATCTCTATGATATACGCACCATGTGTCCAACTCAACCTGTGTAAAACCTCAATGTGCATAAAAGGACCTAAAATTTGGAATGCTGCCTGAAGATTCCTTTCAAAGCTACTGTTAAAAATAACCTTACCTTCATGTGATCCTGTCAACAATTTATTACAAGAAATAAATCCTGAAACCCTGTCTTTCATCTAATACATATTGTCCCTATTCTTGTTCCCCTTTTATTCTACCCACTGCCTCATGTACCTACCCCTCACTTATAGTATATGGTTCTTCCTCACTCCTTAAAGGTGTTATACCTTCCTGCCCAGCATAAGAAATCACTGCCAACCTCTCTTTGTCATTATTCAACATTTCCTCAAAATATTCCTTCCATCTTCATAGTAATGATTTTTAATCTACAATGAATTTACTTTTTCAGGCACCTTGGTATGCCACTTTGCCCTCCATCCACATCATTTTTGGTATTTTATTATGAAAAAAAGGCAGAGGGCCTGTTTTCTGAAGCCACTGATCACCTGAAGAAGTATGTAGCAATAGAGGCATTCAGAAATTTACCTGATGATGAGAAGATGGATTATAAAAGAAAATTTAAGAAGGTTTCTATTTTTTTGAATTGTTGTCACTACTCACAAGTGGTGGTAATTACTAGAGGCTTAAATATGTCTAACATTTCTCTTATCATTAGCTTATTAAGCTGCCAATTTTCTGTTGTAATTTAACATTAATTAAATACTAAGTCAGTTATATTTAAGTAAAGTAAGGTTTGTTTAATCTTAAGTCTGCTTATAGAGAGACAATTGCAGTGTAGTGAGATCTTTTATTGATAACTTTTGCCCACATAGTGAGCTTTTACGAGTCACCAACAGAGAAACACTTTGCATAACAAGGGGATTTCTATAAAGTAGTTTATATATATCAGTTTCCCTAATTGTATATTGTACAGTATGCCACTTTATAGAAATGGGGTTAAGAATCAGTTTAAGTGTGTTAAAGCTTATATCTTGGCGAGCTTTAAAAAACAAGTTTATGATTGAGAAGGTTTCTCTGTTTGTGACTTGAAAAAGCCCACTTTGTGGGCAAAACATTGTCAGTAAAAGATCTCCTTTCACTGTGTTTGTGTGTGTTACCATCCTGTCAGTATTCTATATAATTTTTCTTAATCTTCAGTCTGCCCAAAATGCTTTGTATAACTATAGAATTTACCATATATATGTCAACTTATATCTTCCAATATCTTATACAGTGTATCATCTTAGTAAATACCACATACTGTATTACCAGCTCTAAGATGAGCCTGGCCATTACTTTAGCTTAAATATGGTAATAAGATTTTTTCATATCCCAGGCATAAGAGGGGTATATTTTCAGGCCTTACAAGACAGTAATGCCTAAGCATATGTAATAAGGCAAACAGATTACTGGGATTTATATCAAAAAGTATTAGCAACAGAAGTCCAGAGGTTATACTACATTATTAGTAAGGCTCATTTAGAATATGCAGTTCAGTTCTGGTCTCCATATTACAGAATGGATATAAATTTGTAAGAAAACATTCAGCGAAGAATGACAAAATTAATACATATCATAAGAAATCTTCCATATGAAGAAAGATTGAAGTCCCTTTAATTACATTCTCTTGTAAGATGAAGAATAAGGGGAGACATAATTGAAGTATAAAAGTGGAAGATGGAGATATAAATAAGGTCCTGAGGATATCCCTCCAAGAGAGAATCCACAGTAATGGATTCAAAATAGATAAGTTTAGATTTAGAAAGGATATAGGAAAGTATTGGTTTGGAAATACAGTGGTACCTCGGTTAACGATATTTTTTCGTTCCAGAATGCTGTGCAAGTGCCATTACCAAACGAATTTATCCCCATAAGGAATAATGTAAAATAGACTAGTCCTTTTAGACCCCCAAAAATACACTTACAAAAGCATTTAAAAAAATAAACTTACATAAAAGGGTGAGTTTGGGGACCATCGTTAACTGGGGTACCACTGTAGGGTAGTTGATGAGTGGAACAGTCTGCCTAGTAGGGTTATTGAAGCTAAAACCTTGGGGAGGCTGGAGGTAGTGGAGATGTCATGTCTAAGGGCAATGTGTGGTGTAAATATTATGCAGAGAATTTGTAGAGTAGAAATTAGGAGGTGTGGAGTTACTAAAAGTATTATTTAGAGGGCTGAAGAGGGGTTGTTGAGGTGGTTTGGTCATTTAGAGAGGATGACTTGGAGAGTGCATGAATCTGTAGTGGAGAGGAGAAGGGGTAGGGGTCATCCTGGGAAAGGATGGAGGGAGGGGGTAAAAGAGGCTTTGTGTGAAAGGAGCTTGGACACTCAGCAGGCATGTGTGAGTGTGTTAGAAAGGAGTGATTGGAGATGAATGGTTTTTTGGGACCTGACGAGCTGTTGGATTGTGAGCAGGGAAATACTGTGTGAAGGGATTCAGGAAAACTGGACTCGAGTCCTGGAGGTGGGAAGTACAATAACTGCACTTTAAAGGAGGGGTTTGGGATATTGGCTGTTTGAAGTGACATCTAAACTGTCATATCTGGGTGCCTCTGTGAAGACTGATTATGTGTGAATGATGGTGAAAGTGTTTCTTTTTTGGGTCACCCTGCTTTGGTGGGAGACAGCCGCCATGTTAAAAAAAAAGTTACGAGTGAGAGGGGTTGGATTTAAGCGGAATTTGCACACGAGTTAAAAAGAGTTATCAAAGCTTATTTGCTTAGTGGGTTAGATTTGAGAAGGACCTGCCAGGTTATGGGCCAATAGGCCTTTTGCGATGTTCCTCATTTCTTATGTTCTTATGTAAATGGGGGTAAATTTTTGAGGACTAGTGGCCCATGGTAAGCAGGTCTTTCTCAAATCCAACTCTTCTCCCTCATATATTTGTCTAACCTATTTCTAAATCTGCCCAAGGTTTTAGCTTCAGTAAAATGTTTTCATATCCTATGAGAGGAGATGTGATTGAAGTTAACAAGTGGAAGACAAGCATACACAGGGAAGATATTTAGTATGGCAACACTTTACCAGCCAGTGGCTTCATCAGTCCAATACAAAGAAAAAATGGTGGAAGATGTGAAGGAATTTGAGGTAATCAGTCCTTTAGCCTGTAGATGACTGTTGAGTCCCTGTCTTGAGAAAAGTACAGCATATTGCTCAGAAAAAGGCTTATGTACTGGAGACAGGCGAGACAAAGCAGAAGGAGGTGGCATCATTGGCCTTTGTTTGGTACAATTTCAGATCAGGCCCCAGTATCCCCATGACAAAATAAATGATTTTGAAGCTCAAAAAAAACTTGAGTTCTACATTAGGTGTCTGGGGGTCTATGGATTCCACCACTTTTCCCATTTGTGTACTTGTTACCAGCTGGAGCTCTGAGCGTAGTGGGGGTATGCAGGTGGTACTGGCTGCTGCAACAAATGATTGACAGTGTGTGGAGGCCTACCTACCCCTACTACCCCTACTAGGCAGAGAGAAGTGAGAATTTTGTGTAAATGTGTGTTTGACATATTCAAAAAAGGGCCCCAAGGGCCTTTATACAGAAACTTATTTTTCATACTAAAACTGTTTGTGTAAAAAGATTTTTAAAAGAATAATTCTTGCATCATTAATTTTTTTTTTACTTCATTGGCCATCTCCCACCAAGGTAGGTGACCCTACAAAAAAAAAAAAAAAAAAGGAAACACTTTCCCCATTATACTACATGCAATTGCTTTCTTGCCAGAGGTGTGCTAACATCACAGTTCAGATGACCCTCTAACTACAACATCTCCACCCTGTAACATCTAAATTAAATATTATTAACTCTGGAAATTTCTAGCTACTGTACTGTACTTGTATTGACAGTGGCAGTGCCAAGGGGGCTTGGGGGCTTCAGCCCCCAAAAAAATCCCTCAGCCCCCAAAGAATAATAATAACACTGCTTCAAAACAAGTCTCCTAGCTCCTCTTCCAACAAGATAGCCATCCCTAAACCCTCCCATTATAAAAATTCTGGCACCACCTCTATGTACTGATCATGTATCTTAGGCCCTAAGCATCAAAGTCATACTCATATTTTTATGTATGAAAACATTACAGAGATATGTTGCAGTTTTTTTAACTGTAATTTAGGAATGCCTATGGCAAGACAGTGATGGAGCGAGTGATGATTAAAGTGTTTCTTCTTTTTTGGGCCACTCTGCCTCGGTGGGAAATAGCTGATGCAGTAATAAAAAAAATATTACAGAGATAGGTAGTATAGTACATAGATGTGTAGAAATAATATTTTTAAAAAATCCATGTTATGCTCAGCATTTCAGGCAAGACTTAATAGGATAACAAAAAAGGCACAATACCGTGACTGGAACAATACACAAATAACACGCATATAGAAGAGAGGAGCTTACAATGATGTTTCAGTCCGACTTGGACCATTTACAAAGTCACACTAACAAAAAGAAGAGAGGGAGGGAGTTTATATAGAGGCCAGCAGGTTATTTGTGTACTTAATAGGATCATATATATATAAAGTATAAAGTAGCTTGAATTAGGGGATTGTATTGCTAAGTATTCATAGGTCATTCTTCTTCAGATGCAAGCTGATTATGCTGAAGCATTTCCAGCTTGGAAAGAACAGCAGACCCAGGTTGTTCAATTACTTGCAGACAAATACCTAGTAAGTTTCTCTTAAGTTTCTCAGATACAGACTATCATTTTTGACAATTTGGTTATGTAAATTTTCAAAAGAATCACTGTATCTGATCACCTTGTACTGTTTCAGTGATTCATTTTATCTTGTGGTACTTTAGTGAAGAGGGCTCCTTAATGCTGGTCAAGGGTTCTTGTTACAAGGAATTTGAGCTACTCTCCTCTACCTCAGAACAAACCTGATTACCTCTTATTCACCAGGTGCTGGATGACTTACTGGGTAACCCCTTCACATAATTATCATAATAATACTAATGATAATGTAGTGGAGTTAACATTCTTTAATCATCACACAGAAATCATATATTTATTAGTAAATGCCATTTATCTTCAGTATCCCTGAAGAGGTTCATTTAAGTGGTTGACAATGTTTTTTTTCTTCCTCCAAGGCTTTTATTTATATTTTGTGAATGCCTCATCTGACTGGCTTCAAATTTTCCACATTAGTGTACAGTAAGTAGGAAAAGGTTCATGTAACTTTTAAAATATGCAGGTTTCCTCTGGTCACTTTTGTGTAGACCATTTTCAGTTTTGCTTATTTTGTACTGTAATTTGAGAAAGCCTTTTAACCCTGAAAAAGATTAGAATATTTATTGGAGTGTGTAAGTGCCAATTTGACAGTTTTATTCTTGAAATAATGAGCATTCCTCTTCTGAACAGCTTCACTGTTTCCCACGTAGATCTAAGTTATTGATGCCAGTGTCACTTACACAGATCTACATTTTTAACCCTTAAACGGTCCAAACATATATGCGTTAGTACAGTGGACCCCCGCCATTCGAACACTCCAAAACTCACCCTCATTCCAGAATGCTGTTCAAGTGCTGTTACCAAACAAATTTATTCCCATAAGGAATGATGTAAATTAGAGTAGTCCATGTCAGACCCCAAAAATACACTTATAAAAGCATTTTAAAAAATACACTTACATAAAAAGGGTGAGTTTTGGAGTGTTCGAATGGCGGGGGTCCACCGTACTGCTACTGCCCCGAATATTTTGAAAAAAAAAAAAATTGTAGAAATAAAGAGCACATTTTTTAAAGTGTTATAGGATAAAAAATTTTTTTTTGGGTCAGTACTTACCGAGATATGAAACGGAGAAGTTGGCTCTGGATGCTCACCTGACAGCAACAGGAGTCCTGCCGCTTGCAGAATTGTTGCTGATATACCTTTTTTTCTCATTTTTTTATTATTTTATATAATTTTTATGTTCTGATAATTACAATTTATAGTAGTTCTTGTGATTTCATAGCCAATCTTTGTTCTGACACTAATATTAGGTACTCAAATTGTACTCAAATAATAATAATAATAATAGTGAATAATAATAATAATAATAATACGTAATAATAAAGTAATAAAGTTCCCTTGAACCATTATGTAAGATTTGTGTGGCTGCCTTATCTCATCTGATCTCCACTAATGATGACTGGTGACATTGATGAGCGGGTGAGGGTAGTCTTATCTTTTCTTATCAGTCCAGTAATTTACAGTGATGACATTTGATGATATTATACTGCTTCCCTTTATGTGTTACTCAAGCCTGTCTGTGTGTCTGTCTTTCTGTCTGTCTATCTGTCTGTCTTTGTGTCTGTCTTTCTGTCTGTCTGTGTGTCTGTCTGTCTGTCTGTCTGTGTGTCTGTCTTTCTGTCTGTCTGTGTGTCTGTCTTTCTGTGTGTCTGTCTGTGTGTCTGTCTTTCTGTCTGCTTGTCTCAGAGAGTAGCTCATAAACCAACTGGTATTACGCAGATCACAAGCACATTATATCACTTTGTCGTGATTTTTTTTTAGTTATCCTAGGTAATTTACACTATGTATAACCAGCTGCTTGCCAGCCAGGTGGCCAGGCAGGCTAGCAGCCAGCTGGCCTGCCAGACTGCCAACATCACTTTCCACTTCAAAGGGGAGTGTTAATATGACATGACATCAGTGAATCCTTGGTGTTTGCCGCAGTGTTTGCTCTAGGTGGTGCTGAATTTAACTAGTGCTCCCATAAGGTAATAAGTGGTCCCAGATTTTTTAATATGGCTCACACTGAGTGTTAAGACCCATTCTATGTTGACCAGGCATCTCAGGCCAATCGTGCCAAATTTGGAGGCAGGAAAAATAAAACGTATATATACGTTTGGGGCAGTAGCAGTACTAACGTATATATACGTTTGTACCGTTTAAGGGTTAAGTACAGTGCCCTCATATATGCTGTGAGCAGTAAATTCTAACCTAGACATGAGAGAACGGGTGTGCAGTGAATGTGCACAGTATAAATGCAAACCTACCCCACAGTGCATGATGGAACAAGCAAACCTCTGCTCTTGGGTTTGGCTTAAAATTGCGGGTTGATTTTATGGTTTTATTGGCTGTTTCTTGGTATCAATTGATAGAATAGAAGGCATACTAGTGAAATAGTGATGATTGTGGTTAGTTTCAAGACCAAAAGTAGCTTGATATTAATAAGGCTCAATATAGAGTAAACCGGAAGTAGCTTGATATTAATAAGGCTCAATATAGAGTAAGATCTAGTATAAGTCTGCCTGAAATGCCTAGGCATACTAGTAGCCTTCTTGTAATAAGTATTTTATAATATGCACCAATACCATAAGTTATGTAAACCCCACTTTGTAATATTTTTTTTTTTTTTTCAACAAGTCAGCCGTCTCTCACCGAGGCAGGGTGACCCAAAAAGAAAGAAAATCCCCAAAAAGAAAATACTTTCATCATCATTCAACACTTTCACCACACTCATACATAATCACTGTCTTTGCAGAGGCGCTCAGATACGACAGCTGAGAATAATAGTCCCTCCTAGCTGTCACTATCCCAGACCCCTCCTTTAAAGTGCAGGCATTGTACTTCCCATTTCCAGGACTCAAGTCCAACTAAATCAATTAACTGGTTTCCCTGAATCCC
The DNA here is from genome assembly GCA_009830355.1 of Cherax destructor. Taxonomy (NCBI): domain Eukaryota; kingdom Metazoa; phylum Arthropoda; class Malacostraca; order Decapoda; family Parastacidae; genus Cherax; species Cherax destructor. Next base: position 32,575 of record WNWK01013042.1, on the reverse strand, counting down.
TTCACAAAATGTTACCCTGCTCACACTCCAACAGCTCGTCAGGTCCCAAAAACCATTCGTCTCCATTCACTCCTATCTAACACGCTCACACAAGCTTGCTGGAAGTCCAAGCCCCTCTCCCACAAAACCTCCTTTACCCCCTCCCTCCAACGACCCCTACCCCGACTTCCTTTCCCTACAGATTTATACGCTCTCCAAGTCATTCTACTTTGATCCATTCTCTCTAAATGACCAAACCACCTCAACAACCCCTCTTCAGCCATCTGACAAATACTTTTAGTAACTCCACACCGTTCCTAATTTCCACATTCCGAATTTTCTGCATAATATTTACAACACACATTGCCCTGAGACAGGACATCTCCACTGCCTCCAGCCTCCTCCTCCTTGCTGCAGCATTTGCAACCCATGCTTCACACCCATATAAGAGTGTTGGTACCACTATACTTTCGTACATTTCCTTCTTTGCCTCCATGGATAACGTTTTTTGTCTCCACAGATACCTCAACGCACCACTCACCTTTTTTCCTTCATCAATTCTATGGTTAACCTCATCCTTCATAAACCCATCCGCTGACACGTCAACTCCCAAGTATCTGAAAACATTTTTTTCTTCCATAATCCCTCTCTCCAATGTGATATCCAATTTTTCTTTATTTAAATATTATCAGAAATAAAGAATTTTAATTTGATTTTCGTGAAGAAGAGTATTGCCACCCCTCCCCTCCCATCTGTTTTGTGGGGTTTTACTATTTCTGTTTCAATTATTGGAACACCCTAAATGACGATCAGTCTTTCTTGCTTATATTTTATTATTCAAGACAAAGGTAAAACTATTTTTTTGTGTATACCCGGAGGAGGTTTTGGGGGTCAACGCCCTCACAGCCCAGTCCATGACCATTATGATGATGGATTCAAAATGGAAGGCAAGTGTTGTATAGGCGAGGCCTAGGGATGTGATTAATTAACAGAGGATAGGTTGCTTTAGAGACTGGAATGCTTACAAATATTTTTAACTTTTTAAATTGGAATTTGTTGAATTTTATTTAAAATTGGCCAAATTACCGACTTCTGTGCACTTTATTGGGTAATTCTGATTGTTAAATTGGTAGTTTCTTGCAGTCACTTGATAGAACAGGAGGCATATTTGTGAAATAGCTAATAATTGGGTTAAATTGAGCAATAAAACTGGCTTAAAATAGGACTCGAAGTGGGGAAAATGAATCAGTGTGTAAATCACACTTAGACCGCCAAGTTTGCATCTGCATAATTCCATAAGTTTATTTTATCAAATTTTGCATTTTTGGTGTCATTACTTCCAGAAAAGGATTCTCTACCATATCAGAAGAATTTGTTTTTTTAAATTGCGACACTGTCAACACTAAATTTTGGGGATCACAACAGTGAAAAGGTTTATGGATCATTTATCTTATGGACAGGATGGCACCCAGTAAGTTTAGGCTGTGTAATTGAAAATTTTACATTATACTGACATGGTTAATAAGGTTGAAATTGTTTGAGCAGATAGATCTTGGGCAGTGTATGTGCCATTTTGCCAATTTTATTGAAGAAATTGTGAAATAATTTTTTTTTCAAACAAATAGGCAGTCTCCCACCAAGGTTGGAGGTTGGGTGACCCAAAAAAGAAGAAACACTTTCACCATCACTCACTCCATCACTGTCTTGCCAGAGGGGTGTTGATACTATAGTTCAAAACTGCAAATATTCCCACTTCTCCTTCAGAGTGCAGGCACTGTACTTCCCACTTCCAGGACTCAAGTCTGACTAACTGGTTTTCCTGAATCCCTTCATAAATGTTACTTTGCTCACACTCCAACAGCACATCAAGTCATAAAACTCACTTGCCTCCACTCACTCCTAACATGCTCACATACACTTGTTGGATGTCTAAGCGCTTACCCTCACACAAAATCTTTACTCCCCCTCCCTCCAAGCTTTCCAACTGATAATTTGTGAATACCTCATCTGATCAGCTTCACTCTTGATGTTATCTTGTTGGATTGTTTTTGGACTGTGCAGCATTTGCAAAATTTTACTTACATCCTCAGTTGTCTTAAAAAAAATAAAATAAAAAAGTTTCCCTCACAGGATTGCAGAGAATTTGAGATATAAGTGAGAAATACTCTACTGAAATCTAATATTTTTATAGTATTTTAAATTTTCATGAGTTTAGTGTGTCCTTGTATACGTATTATATTTTATTCTCCATACTGGTTTATTATAGATCTGGTCATATTCTTAGGTATGTACTGTACAGTGGTCTTTTTTACCCTCCAAGATTTTCTTTTATAACTTCAGATTGGCAGTAAATTTTCAACACTAGTGATCTATAACAAAAAACAGGTTCATGGAACTTTAGGGATGGGCAAGTAACCTATTGGCAAATTTGTAAAGCCATTTCTGATATTTCTCCATGGGGAAGTGGAAAGAGGTGACTAAAATGTGAGCAAGGGGCTAGTAGCCCCTTCTAAGTATAAATTACTAAATGTAAAAAGATATTCTTTCGCTTTTCTTTTTAGTTCACCCTGCTTTGGTGGGAGATGGCCGGTGCATTAAAAAAAATTCTGATACAGTGGTACCTCGGGATACGAACTTAATTCGTTCCAGACGGCTGTTGGAGTGCCGATACCGAACGAATTTGTTCCCATAAGGAATAATGTAAATTAGATTAATCCGTTTCAGACCCCCAAAAATACACTTACAAAATCACTTACATAAATACACTTATATAATTGTTTGAGTTGGGAGCTGTTTGTATCCCGAGGTACCACTGTATTGGTTTCTATGCAGTAACTTGAGAAAGTCTCTTGTGATTGGCTTCAAACCTTGAATGCATTTTCCCATGTTTGAAGTACTAAAACACCTTGAAACACATCTAATATTTGAAACTAGTGCACAACGTTAAACATTAAAAACTAAAACACTGAAAACAATCTTATTTTGGCATCAGTAAATTGTAAAACGTAAATATCTCTGGTGCATTTGTGCCGCTGTTACCTAAGACTGATCATTTTCACCAAATTCACCACACCATAAAATCACAATTTTTTATAAGATTCCACTCAAGTTAGTTATATTCAACTCATAAAAATCCACTCTTTATTTTTTTTCAAAATCTTGCCACATACACAAAATATATTTCAGGTTAGTATGCATTGAGGTAGTTAGGTATGAGATATGGGGATACCTTTCTCGGATTGCACAGCGAGCGAAACACATCTAGTATTATCTCTTGAATGTGTTCTTCATTTGCATTTCCAGATTGCTATCTTGTTTTTTTAGTCAAAATAGGAACTTGGAGCATCAACTTAATGGTGCTAAATCTTTAAAGAACTTTGTCCCTCAGTGACTCTATTATCTCAATTTCCAGATTCTCATTGGTGTTCACCAGGCCTCTGGCTTTCAAATGATTTTCTGGCTTCTATTTTGTGAGGTCTCTGAGTTCCTCAAATGCATCCTTGATGGCTGAATAACTAGAGTGGAGCTCTTTTGTACTCTTGCTTTAGTTATTCAGCAGCAGCAGCAGCAGCATCACCTGGTGATGTGAGAGGCACTTCATTTTCCTCATGAGTGCAAAACACTTTTTGTGTTAGAGAAAAAAAATAAATCTTCAGTGTTTTGGAGAACTCAACTTTCACTTGATTCTTTTTTTTTTTTTTTTTACATTGTGAACCTTTTCATCATTTTCTCAGTATTTTCTAAAACAAAATATAATCATTATTACGTATACTGTAATTATTTTATATTATAGAGCAGAGTAAAATAGTTTCACCAATGCCCTGGTTCAACTGGCAGCTCTTTTCCTACAGACTTTAGACTCTACACATTAACCCTTTAACTGTCCAAACATTGATCTATGTTCTTACTGCTAGTGCTCCAAGCATAGATCAACATTTTATTTTTCCTGTCTGCAAATTTAGCACGGTAGACCTGAGATGCCTTGTTCGTATAGAATGGGTCTTAACAAAAATCTGGGACCACTCAGTACCTTGTGGGAGCACCAGTTCTATTGAGCGCCAGCTAGAGCAACATCAGGGATTCACTGATGCCATGTCATATCAACACTCCCTTTTTAAGAGGAAAGTGATGTTGACCCAGAGTTTAGTGGCTTTGAGATGGATGTGGCCACAAGGTGGCCACATCCACTGGTAGTGTTATCCTTCCAGAATGTCCTATAAACTATGCCCTAAGTAAAGAGAAACGATTCTGGAACGTGTAATACGTATTCAGCAGGCCAGCTGGATGGCTGGCTGACTGACTTCGGCTGTCTCTATCTCTGTGTCTATCTCACAGGTACTCATAGTACAGTTATCATACATAGTGTAAATTATGTAGAATAACCCAAAAAAGCCAGACAGTGCTATAATACTTTTTAGGTAAATGGGCATAGATGAAACTACTTTCACATTTTACTGTGGCAAAGTTTTGCTCTCCAGTTTTGCCAAGCAGTTACAAACCATTATTAGTAATTGAATACTTACAGTAATGGAATCAACATCCAGTTTCAAGACGAGAGAATCAGTCTTGATGCAGAATGACATAGGTAAGAGTCTGTACTTGGCTGCCCGGAAGAACACTTTGACAGTGAACTTGTTCATCATTAACCTGTTGACAAGAAACATTGTATTGGCACATGCTTGGCACCCTCTCACACCCAGCCCATATATTTGTCTAACTCTCCTTTTATAATTTAAAAAATACTACATATTAACACAGGCAAGTGGCTAAATTTTGACTCTCAATATAATGGTATATACTATGTATATACTATGGTGTTTACTATGATTTAGAAAACCTCGAATACAGGAAAAAAGCATTAGAGAGGTGAAGATGTGATGAGTCCAACCACGAGATGAGTTCAACCACGAGAAGGCTGAGACACCTTCAAGATTGATGGACTGTCTTTACCTCTGCACTGTTCCTCTCATATTTGACTGAATATAGAGATGAAGACGTTTAGCCTATATGTGTTTTATTCATCTAAATAATGTCTCCTAAGAATATAGTTAAGAGTTACTTACTGTCCCTTGCCTGAGGCAGACATGTGATATCCTCTGTACATGCCATGGATTGAGTAATCCTCGGTGTGGAAGAGCATCTTCTCTACCACCCCTTCTATCTTCACCTAACAAAAACACACATTAGTTAATAAGGAAGATTATATTAGCAGTGTCAATAATTCACTCTTCTCTGGTAATAACCAAAGTTTTTCTTTCCTTTTATAATGTAATTTGATACAGTGATAACCCTACTGCTGCTACTACGTTATTTAATAATTTACACTAGTACTTTAAGTAATAAGAAAATTAAAATATGGTAGCAGTCAGTAACAGCCTGGTTGATTAGACCCTGATCCACCACGAGGCCTGGTCTCAGACCGGGCCGCTGGGGCGTTGACCCCCAAAACCCTCTCCAGGTAAACTGTGCTTATAGATATAAGGCATAAGCATGACTGGTAAGTAATACGCATTTCCATTTGTTCAGGAATCAGACGTGACGATTCTGCAACGTGCGTAATACCTGTTAGTTCATGAGTGGCTCTGAGACAGAGAGAGAGACAGGCAGACAGATACACAGGCAGACTGAGAGAGAGACATAGGCAGACAGACAGATAGCAGAGACAAACAGAGACAGAGCTGCACACATACAGACAGATAGATAGATGTAACAGTGAGAACAAATAAAAAAAACATGCCAAGGTTCAACAGGAGCAGTGCATGATCAGCAATATTGAGTGATGAGTGACTTCACCCTCAGCAGTGTAGAGTGACACTTGTCTGACACCATACTTCAAGGAGTATCATATACTTCTAAAAACATTGCTGGGACATATAGATAATTTATATATATTTCTAGACAATAGTATGTGACCAAGGCAGATGAACTTGTTCTCCTGTCAGTGTGCATGTGACTGTTTGATTACTATTTCCATACCTAATATTAGTGTCAGAACAAAGATTGGCTATAAAATCAAAAGAACTGCTACAAATTGTAATTATCAGGACATAAAAATAATCTAAATTAAAAAAAATATGAGGTAAAAAAGGTCAGCAATATTTCTGCAAGCAGCAGGACTCCATGTTACTGTCAGGTGAGTGTCCAGCGCTATCTTTGCAGCCTTATATCTCGGTAATTACTGACTCTGTAATTTTTTTCAGGTCTTATAAAATATAGAAAATTGCCCTCTTTATTTAATTATTTTTTTTTTTCAATATATTTGGAGCACTAGCAGTGAAAACTTAGATCATCATTCGAACAGTTAAGGGGTTAATGATCATAGCCATCCCATAAGCTTATATTCTTTCACATTTATCTTCGCCTTCACAGAAGCCTTCTTCTTGGGTCCTTCTGCACATCCTTAGCATGAACCTTAGCCCTGGTTTTATTTCTGTAGAAACTTGTCTCTCTTCTAGCCTTCTCCCATTGTCTTGCTAAATCCTCATCCAATTTTCACTTCTAATTTGTGGGTAGTTTGTGAATTATTACAGCCATAATATTTTTACATTAATTCTTCAGAAATATTCTGTTAATGAGCTTTGAAAGATTATAGCAATATCTATAAGGGATGTATAAATATCTATTAATGTCTTACTAATAACTTATTTTTTGCTCATTTAATCACAAAATAGATGAGGGAGCTTTCACAGGTACCTTGAATCATATCCTATCTGCCAGTAAGATGAGATCATATTGTAGGAGATTTTTTTTTCACAACTATTTAGATACCAGACTTCCATGGTTATCTCATGGAATGACATCATGCTTGATTCTGTGAAAATTATAATGTTGAATGTTCAACATTTTAATGTATTAGATTGCTTGTTTATCAGAGAAAGCTTTAACTTCACCTTATTCCTTTTACATATTTTTGTTTACATTCTATGCTCTCCCTTCTGAAAGTAGCATTTCTAATAAATTTACAGTGGAGCCTCGGTTTTCGTCTTTAATTTGTTCCAGAAAGTCTGATGAAAACTGAATTTGACGAAAACTGAAGCAATATTTCCCATAAGAAATAATGTAAATCCAATTACAGTGGACCCCCGCCATTCGAACACTCCAAAACTCACCCGCATTCCAGAATGCTGTTCAAGTGCTGTTACCAAACGAATTTATTCCCATAAGGAATGATGTAAATTAGAGTAGTCCATGTCAGACCCCCAAAAATACACTTATAAAAGCATTTAAAAAAAATACACTTACATAAAAGGGTGAGTTTTGGAGTGTTCGAATGGCGGGGGTCCACTGTAATCCATTCCAGACACCCAAAAGTATTAACAAAAAATACATTTTATAGAGAATAACTATAGTTTTACATACAGAAAACAATGAGAAATAAATATAAAGCACTAATGAAATGGTTAAATGAACATTTAACATAACTTTTACCTTTATTGAAGACTCTTGTTGGCGTATGGAAGACGGCAAGGAGGGGAGAGGGAGGAGAGGTTATTGTTTGGAAGGGGAATCCCCTTTCATAAGGACTTCAGGTATCAAGTCCCTATCTGGGGTTACTTCCCTTCTTTGTCTTCTACTGGCACTAGGACCAGCTTGAGAGTCACTGGACCCCTGTCGCACAAAAAATCTGTCCAGAGAGGTCTGTTTCTGGCATCTCTAAGATTTTCCTAAAATGGGACAAGGCATTGTCATTGAACATGTTGCAGACATGGTTTGCAACAGCTTTGTTAGGGTGATATTTCTCCACAAAACTTTGCAACTCACTCCACTTTGCACACATGTCCTTAATCACTGAAGAAGGATTCTCCCCTCTCTCTTCCTCCTCCTCCTCTGAAGCAATTTCCTCAGCTGTGATCTGTTGCTGTGTTCCAGTTGAAGGTGTTGCAGCTCTTCAGTGGTTAGCTCTTCCCTGTGGTCGTCCACCAACTCTTCCACATCCTGGCCACTCACATCCAACCCCATGGACTTCCCAAAGCCACTGTCAGGGTCAGCCTCAAACCCTTCAATATCCTTCTCTTGGACACATTCTGGCCACAATTTTCTCCAAGCAGAGTTCATCGTCTTGGAAGTCACTTCCTACCAAGCCTTATCTATAAGGCTTATGCAATTGAGGATATTGAAGTGATTCCTCCAGAACTCTTTTAGGGTCAATTCGTTGTCCGAGGTCACTTCAAAGCCCCTTTGAAACACTGCTGGTCCATGGGCTGGATGAGAGGAGTGGTATTAAGGGGCAAGAACTTCACTGTGATGAAATTAAACTTCTCCAACAATTGGTCTTCTAAGTCTGGAGGATGAGTAGGAGCATTGTCTATTACCAGGAGGCACTTGAGTTGTAATTTATTTTCCAGGAGGTATTTCTTCACACTCAGGCCAAACACTTAATTGACCCACTCAATGAAAATTTGCCATGTGACCCATGCCTTATTGTTAGCCTTCCACATCACACACAATTTACTCCTGATGACATTGTTTTTCTTGAACACTCGGGGATTTTCAGAGTGATACACCAGTAAAGGCTTCACTTTGAAATCCCTACTAGCATTACCACACAACAAACGAGTTAGCCTATCCTTCATAGGTTTGTGTCCTGGCAGTGCCTTTTTCTCCTGCGTGATGTAAGTCCTCTGGCATTTTCTTCCAAAAGAGGCCTGTTTCGTCACAATTGAAGACTTGTTGGGGGAGGAATCCTTCAGCCTCTACGTACTCCTTGAATTCATCAACGAATTCTTCAGCCGCATGTTTATCAGAACTTGCACCCTTGCCATGCCTTAACACAGTGTATACCAGATCGCTTCTTGAATTTGTCGAACCAGCCTCTATTGGCCTTAAATTCACTAAGAGCAGCACTCGTTCCAGGCATTTTCTTTGTGAGATCTGCATGCAACTGCCTTGCCTTTTCGCAAATTATAGCCTCCACAATATTATTCTCCCACTAACTGTTTTTCGTTGATCCACACCAACAACAACTTCTCAACATCTTTGATTGTTTGCAATCTCTGCTTCGTTAGCACATTTACCCCTTTCACAACATCAGATTCCTTGATTTCTTTTTTCTTCACCAGGATGGAACTGATCGTTGATGAGGACTTCCCATACATCCTGGCGAGATCGACCATACATACGCCACTTTCATACTTTGCTACCAGTTCTTTCTTGAATTCTATCATGTTTCTCGCCTTCTTTATCAAAGGGCTGGCACTTGGAACTTTCTTTGGCCCCATGGTGGCTTATTTAGCATTCGCACTCAATAAACAAGCACAAAAAACAATGGATTATTACGAAATGTTTCGTATGAACTTGCAGAGTAATGTTCACTCGACAAGAAACAAAGCCTTACTGACTCACAATACGTGTACTCACCTAATTGTACTCACCTAATTGTGGTTGCAGGGGTCGAGACTCAGCTCCTGGCCCCGCCTCTGCACTGTCCGCTACTGGGTCTCTGCTCTCCCTGCTCCGTGAGCTTTATCATACCTTGTCTTAAAACTACGTATGGTTCCCGCCTCCACTATATCGTTCGCTAAACTATTCCACTTCCTAACTACTCTATGGCTGAAGAATTGCTTCCTAACATCCCTCTGACTCATCTGAGTCTTCAGCTTCCAGTTGTGTCCCCTTGTTTCTGTGTTTCCTCTCTGGAACATCCTGTCACTATCTACCTTGTCGATTCCCCGCAGTATTTTGTATGTCGTTATCATGTCTCCTCTAACCCTTCTGTCCTCCAGTGTTGTTAGTCCTATTTCCCTCAACCTTTCTTCATAAGGCAGTCCCCTGAGTTGTGGAACTAGCCTTGTCGCAAACCTTTGCACTTTCTCTGTGGGATGCTTTGTGTGGGTGCGGGCAGGCGGACACGTTCGGGACGGTGGACGAAAATTGAGGTGATGAACGAAAACTGGGACAAAATTTTGACGAAAAAAGTCGTCAAAAACAGAATTCAATGAAAATCAGGGCAAACGAAAACCGAGGTTCCACTGTAATTTAGGAAAATAGACACACATGCAGCATTCTGAATATTTTAATCAGGCTATATTCTGCTCACATAAATAATATGTTCAGAGTGCTGTGTATGTGTCCATTTATGTACGAAAATTGGTTATTGGTATGTTTAACCCTTAAACTGTCCAAACGTATATCTACGTTCGCTCGTGTAGCGCTCCGAACGTAGATCTACATTTTTTTTACATGCTTTCTTATGGAGAAAATCAAGGTCGAGCGCTACGCACATAAACGTAGATCTACTTTTGGACAGTTTAAGGGCTAAGGTACAGTGGAACCTCAGTTTTCGTGATTAATTCATTCCAGAAAGTCTGACGAAAACTGAAGCAATATTTCCCATAAGAAATAATGTAAATTCAATTAATCCATTCCAGACACTCAAAAATATTTAAAAAAAAAATACATTTTATAGAGAATAACTATTTTTACATACAGAAAACAATGAGAAATAAATATAAATGACTAATGAAATGGATAAATGAACATTTAACATCACTTTTACCTTCATTAAAGACTCTTGTTGGCGTAACAAGTCCTTATCTGGCGTTACTTCCCTTCTTTATATTTTAATGCCACTAGGACCAGCTTGAGAGTCACTAGGTATGGAAAACGGCAAGGAGGGGAGAGGGAGGAGAGGTTATTGTTTGGTTGTTTGGAAGGGAAATCCCCTTCCATAAGTACTTTAGGTATCAAGGCCCTATCCGGGATTACTTCCCTTCTTTGTCTTTTTCTGGCACTAGGACCAGCTTGAGAGTCACTGCACTCATTCTAGGCATTTTTTTATGAGATCCGCATGCAACTGCCTTGCCTTTTCCCAAATTATCGACTCCAAAACACTATCTGCCACTAACTGTTTTTCATTGATCCATACCAACAACAACTCAACATCTTCGATTGTTTGCAATCTCTGTTTCATTAACACATTTACCCCTTTAGCAACATCAGCTTTCTTGATTTCTTTTTTCTTTGCCAGGATGGAACTGATCATTGATGCAGATTTCCCGTACATCCTTGTGAGATTGGCCACCCATACGCCACTTTTGTACTTAGCTACGACTTCCTTTTTTAATTCTATCGTGTTTCTCGCCTTCTTTATCAAAGGGCTGGCACTCGGAACTTTCTTCTGCCCCATGGTGGCTTATTTAGCAGTCGCACTCAATAAACAAGAACAAAAAACAATGGATTATTATGAAATGTTTCAGCTGAATGTGTGGGGTGATGCTCACTCAACGATAAACAAAGGCAAACTGGGACAAAATTTTGATGGAAAAAGTCGTCGAAAACCAAATCCTACGAAAACTGGGGTGTACCAAAACCGAGCTTCCACTGTATATCTATCATACTATCTTTCCTTCATAAGCCATGCATGTTGTAAGAGGTGACTGAAATTCCAGGAGCAAGGGGCTAGTAACTCCTTCTCCTGTATACATTACTAAATTTAGAGAAACTTTTGTTTTTATTTTTAGGTCACCCAGCCCTCGGTGGGATATGACCGGTTTGTTGAAAAAAAAAAATCTATCATACTCTTGGCTCTGATAAAGATGTTATGATTTTTTATTTGTTTTGATCTGATATACCAATTTTGCCCCATTATTGTGCTCTCACCTTTCTCTTTCATTTCCTTCTGTATTTTGCTTGTGTCTTTTTTTTCTTTGGATGTAATTCACCACCTCCATAATGCTAAAAAACCCTCTTGATTGTAGGTGCTTTTCATGGCTACTTTTATTATATTCTAGATTTTACCATTAATATCCTGCACAAACATATGTACAGTGGACCCCCGAGTAACGAAAAAACTTCATTCCAGAAGCCTGCTCAAGTGCCATTACCAAACGAATTTACTCCCATAAGGAATAATGTCATGTAGGTTAGTCTATTTCAGACCCCCAAAAATACACTTCCAAAAGCACTTACAATATTATACTTACATAATTGTACGATTTCCGGGGTGTTCGTTACACGGGGGTCCACTGTATTGATATGTGCAGTACTAAGCATTTTTTTTTTTACCTACAGAATAAAAAAAAAGTGGTGCCTGTTCCACTGATAACTCTGCCTGTAATGAAAGATTCATCACCTCTTGTCAGGAAAACAGTCTATAAGAATCTTGATAGAAAAGGTACTCCTGCCTCAGTGGAAAATACATCTCCGGGATCAGAGGAAAATATTTTGCCTGGTCCAGTGAAAATTTTATCTCCAAATTCTGAGAAAAATGGATCACCTGGTTTAGGTAAAAACATTTGTCTTTGTTCAGAAGAAAATATATATCATAGCACAAAGAAAAAGACATCTTCTGAAGTAAATAAAAAGATATCTCTTGGTGTAAGGGAAACAATATCTCCTGGCCCAAAAATGTTAGGGTATTCAAGTGCAGAAAAAAATGTGCATTCAAATGGAGAAAACTTATATTTTTCCAATATAAAAGGAAAATCTTGTGACGTTTATAGAAAAAGTGGATGTGACAAAAAATTTAAAGACAAGCAACCTGGGCTAACTAATCCATGGGAGGAAACAAAAGAGTTGCTTTTTACCCAGTCCTTAGAGGATTATATTATGATGCAGTTCATGCCCAAAACAGAAGATAACTTGAGATTAAAGATAAAAAAGCTGAAAGAATGGCAAAAACATTATAAGGAACTTGATTCTAAACAGCTGGCAACTCTTGAGAATTGCTCTGAAAGACTAAAACATAATTTTGAAACATGTATTTTGACTGATGTTACTAATATGAATAAAGGAGAACGAAATGCATTTTTGGCAACACACCGAATTATGTTAAAAAAGTTCTTTAATTATGATATCTTTGAGGATATTTATCCCCTCAAACAATATTCACTTGAAGCTTATCCTTTGTTTTAAAATGAAAATTTTTTTTTTTTTCATAAAGAATTTTTTTATAATATTTACAGAGCATTATTGTTAAAAGATTTAGGCTGATACAAGTTATTTTCTGTTACATGTTGATGTACTAAATTAGTTACTTTATACATAAAGCGTATAAACTAGCATAAGTATTATAGGACACTCAGTTTTCTATGATATAATTTAGCATAAGGCTTTGTATTACTTGAGATGTGTAAATAGAATCTTGTGGTAATATGAATGGAGAAATTACTTAGTTCATATAGTACATGTATATAATTCTTAAGCTTATTTTTTTATGTGTCTTGTGTTGAGACATTTTCCTTATATCACTTAAAAAAAAAATATGTTGGAAAATAAAAATGTATTTTAATATAATGTTTAGTATGAAGGCAGTAAGGAATGACTATTGACAGATGTCACTTTCTTTTAATATTTTGATATTGTGATGAGCATTAGAGATAAGTCACTTTTTACTATGTCTCTTGATATAATGTTGTTAATGTATCCTTACAGCTGTTTCTTTGGTTTTGACAGGATTTTTTCCTACTTTTGAAGTATAAGTTTCAATTAGACATTTTACATAAACCACTTATGTAGAAAGCATGATACTCCTTAAAAACATTAAACTTTTGGTACAGGTCCGCCATCACAAATCCAGCAATCAGTCATCCGGTTCCATCAGTTATTCGGCACTAATTTCGGCTAGCATAATTTCAAATTTCCAGTGTCGCCACACCAACCTGCTACTACTGTTTGGTCCTCTTCAAGGGGGGCTCCTTGGCGTGGTGAAGAGGCTCTTGGTCTGAGGAATTAGACCTTTTGGTCTTCTTCCTCAGACCGAACCTAATTACCCCCCAATCCCCCTCCCCTATCCCATCCTCCCTCTTTCCCTTTCCTCCTCCTCCTCATCCCTCCCTTATTCCCTTCCCATTTTTACCCTGTGAGCTTCTCTCCACAGGCATTCTGGTTCCTAGGTAGGGGTAAGGGTACCGTGGTCCATCCCATTCCGTTGAGGTTCTTGGCGGTGGTGTAGTTTGCCGTGGAATCTGGATCGCCTGGGGATGTCCCGATCCCTCTCCGGTCTCCCGGAGGGTGGCTTTGGGTATCTTTCGGGTGACGGGTGTATCTCTGGAGGCCAACCCTCTTTAAGGGGGCTCCTTGACGAGGTAAAGAGGCTATCGGTCTGAGGTTGGACCTTTGGTCTTCTTCCTCAGACCGAACCTAATTACCCCCAATCCCCCTCCCTTTCCCATCTTCCCCATCCTCCCTTTTCCCTTTCCTCCTCCTCCTCCTCATCCCTCCCTTATTTCCTTCCCATTTTTACCCTGGGAGCTTCTCTCCATAGGCTTTCTAGTTCCTAGGTAGGGGAAGGGTACCGTGGTCCATTCCCATTCCGTTGAGGTTCTTGGCGGTGGTGTAGTTTGCCGTGGAATCTGGATCGCCTGGGGATGTCCCGATCCTCTCCGGTCTCCCGGGGTGGCCTTGGGTATCTTTCGGGCGACGGGTGTATCTCTGGAGGCCACCTTCGGATTCCGGGGTGGTGGCCGAGGCGGTATGCTTTGTGGCGGATATCCGGCCGCCCTCTTTTGTCCGCCGAGGTGGCTCGGTGGATGTGAGGTTGCTATCCCGGATTGCTGGTTTACTGGCATGAAGGGTAGGGTATGGCACGGGTTCCATGCAGCATCTGCACTACTTGCGGTGTTGAGGTCCTCTTGGGCGCGGAGGGGATTTACGCCCTTTCATTCCTCCTAGGAGCTATTCCTCCACGTTCCCCCCTTTTTTATTCTTTTTTTTTTTTTATTTTCTTTTCTTTTTTCTTTTTTTCTTAAAAACAAAAAGAAAGAAGTAACCTAACCATGGATGCCCTAATCCGTGACTCTACCCCGGGCCCCTTGATACCGCACCTAGTTCTGACCCTACCTTGTTAATGGATAACTCTTCGGACAACCCTAATACCCCTGTACCTGAAGCGGTGCCAGTTCGTCACCTGCTTCAGGTCCCAGGTACCTGACTGGCCCTTTAGATACATCTGACCTCGCTCTTCTCTGACTTTGATTCCGGCTTCTCCTCGACGGTGCGGCAATTTTCGAAACGCTGCCCGTCTCACATCGGACCACCCCTGGTCCAACACCCAAACGACCAAGACCCAACATGACGATTCGACACTTTCTTCTCGTTCCTCTCAAAACGACAAGCTCGTCCGCACTCCCCTTAAACTCTCTGTTTCAAACTACTCAATGGACAAAGTTTTTACTCTTCGCCAACTTCTCCTAATACCTATCTTTCAGACCATAGTATTGGTAAGCTCTGCTACGCCATGTTGGTCAAAACATCTCATTTCACGCTCTCAAGAGCGGCACTCGCATCATCACGGTCCAGAATGCTGGCCAAGCTCGCGATCTTTCTCTTCTTACGACCATTGACAATACACCTGTTACTATTGACAACATCATTCCCTCAATTCTTCTTGTGGTTCTGTCATTTTGCCCCACACCATTGTCCAACGGAATTTCCAGACATGTGGTGATGACATTTTCGAGCAGCTTGAGCTCCAAGAACTCCCTATCCTTAAAGTTGACACTTTTGTCCTCCCAGCCAATAAGCGAAGACGTTATCCTTGCAATATAGCTCGTTTAACGTTTGACTGCCGAGAACTGCCACCTTCGGTCTACATTGCAGGTCACGTTTACAGTTCGAAGGTGACCCTACACCGCAGCAGTGTAGAAACTGCTGGCGTTTTGGTCATCCAGCAAAATATTGCAGGTCCATGGCCGAATGCCCAGTCTGTGGTGCTGACGACCATGCCAGTTCTTCTTGTACTCTACCTCCCTCTTGCCTTAACTGTCATGAGGCACATCCTTCATATTCTCGCCGTTGTCAGGTTTACCTGAATGAGCGGGAAATCCGTTGTCTCAAAGAGGCAGAAGGCTTCTCCTATGCTATGGCTGTCTCTCATCTTCGCCTTCAAGGGAAACTTCCCGTATTTCTTATTCTCGCATTGCTAAACGTCGCCCGCTTCTGGGGTCCCAACTTCCACGGCTTCCTCTGTGGTCGCCTCATCCTCCGTCACCCCTGTCTCGAATCCTTTTGAAGTTCTTGGCTCCGAGGTCCCTACCTCGGCTTCCCATACTATCCACACTCCTTCCTCTATTCACTCGCACAGTTCTGAGTCTACACGTCCTCGTACTACACCTAAACCTCAGCGCCCCTCTTATAAGCCCGGCAAAAATCCCTATTGCCAGGTTCTTCGCCTCCGACTAGTTCTGTAACGTGTGTGGAGGTTCATCCTCCTCCTCATACACTACCTTCATCCCAAGTCCCTACGACAGTTCCCTCTTCTACCTCCTCGTCCTCTACTTTAGTACAGTCTCTAGACTCCCCGATAGTTTCTTCCATTTCTAATGTAGTCTCCCATTCTGCATCTTTGACTTCCGAAACACTGGAAGCTATTGAAGAATATATTTCAGAGACTGGGCCGATGATGGACACTACTCCGTCTGAGGTTCCTAATCTCTCTTCTTCGTCTCAACCCCCTCTTCCTTCACAACGTCCTCCTCCCTCTCTGATTACAGGTCTTCCGCTGCCTCCACACGTGGACTTTTCTAACCCTAGTCCATAGCTTCCTCTCACTACCACTTCTATCTTTTTCTCCATAAATCATGGCTTATTTGCAGTGGAATATCCGAGGCCTCAGGGGTAACGGGTGAGCTTCAGGTGCTGCTCTCCCAGTTTTCCCCTATTGGGGTCTGTTTGCAAGAACCCAAACTACAATCCACTGTTATCAGGCCCTTTTCAGGCTATAATTTGTTATATTCATCGGATCCTTTTTCCGATGGAACCTTTAACGAAGTGCTCTTCTTATACGCACTGGTGTGCCATACCGTCAGCTCTATGTCCCTTCTTCCTTACATTACACCGCAGCCCGTATCCACTTGAATAAGTGGTATACACTCTGTTCTTTATATCTCTCCCCTTCGCGGGCATTGTCTATCCAGATATTGATTTTCTGGTTTCTTCCTTACCGCCACCCCTTCTATTACTTGGCGATTTTAACGCGCACCACTTTCTCTGGGAGGGTCGCACTGTGACTCCGTGGCATTCAGTTGGAGGCATTTCTTGCTTCTCTTCCCTCCATGTTTTAAATACGGGTACTCCTACCCATTTTGATCCCCGAACTCATTCTTTCTCCTGCATCGATCTTTCCATCTGCTCTTCATCAACTGTCCTTGACTTCACCTGGTCTGTCCTCCCGGACTTACATGACAGCGATCATTTCCCAATCATCCTACAGTCCCCTCTGTTTTCTCCACCTCCTCATTGCCCACGCTGGCAATTTGACCGGGCGAAATGGGACCTTTACGCACATCTTACTGCCTTTCATGAGGTTCCTACCTCGTCCTCCATTGATGAGGTTTTACATCTCTTTTCGTCCTCCATCTTCACAGCGGCTTCGCATTCTATTCCCCAAACCTCGGGCAAGCATCCTCAGAAGTGCGTGCCTTGGTGGTCTCCTACTTGTGCTCGGGCAGTGCGTTTAAACGCGCTGCATGGGGCAGGTATCGGTATAACAGAACCACAGAGACTCCTTGATTTCAAGCAGAAGAGAGCTATTGCTCGCCGTGTCATACGTGATGCTAAACGCACTTGCTGGCGAGATTACGTTTCTACTATCACTTCGGCTTCCTCGATGAGTGCAGTCTGGAAGAAAGTGCGGAAATTGAGTGGTAAATTCTCCCCGACCCGGCTCCTGTTCTTCAGGTTGCTGGTGTCGATATAGCACACCCTCTTGCCGTTGCCACTGAAATTGGTAATCATCTCGTCCGCATTTCTCAGGGCTCCATCTATGCCCCTCGTTCCTTCTTCTAAGTCTGCCAGCGAGTTAAAGCCCTTAGATTTTTTTTCTCTTAGAGAAGAATCCTATAATGTGCCTTTTACCCTTCAAGAACTGGAGGCAACACTCTCTGCTTGCCGATCATCGGCAGCTGGGCCAGACGGCATACATATTCGTATGCTACAGCATTTACATCAGTCTGCTCTTACTGTCCTCTTACGACTCTTTAATCTTATATGGTCGCAAGGGTTATTCCCCAGCTGTGGAAGTCTGCTATTGTTCTCCTTTCGAAAACCAGGTGCTACGGGCGTGATCCTCACTACGTCCCATCGCCCTTACCAGTGCAGTTTGCAAGGTGATGGAACGTCTAGTTAATAGACGTTTGATGTGGTATTTAGAGACTCATAGTAGTCTCTCCCCTAGTCAGTATGGCTTCCGTAAGGGCCGTTCTGCCATTGACCCCTTGCTGCGCTTGGATACGTATATTCGTAATGCCTTTGCGAATAACCATTCGGTTATCGCTATCTTTTCGACCTTGAAAAGGCTTATGATACAACTTGGAGATATAATATCTTGGCCCAGGCCCACTCCTTAGGCCTCCGAGGCAACCTACCATTCTTTCTTAAGGCTTTCTTAACTGACAGACATTTCCGGGTCCGGGTTAGTAATGAACTCTCCCGGGAATTTGTCCAAGCTGAAGGTGTCCCCCAGGGATGTGTTCTGAGCACAACACTTTTTCTGCTTGCTATTAATAATCTGGCATCTGTTCTCCCATCCAATATTTGGTCATCGCTCTATGTGGATGACTTTGCTATAGCTTGTGCAGGTGCTGACTGTCACCTCATTGCAGTTTCCTCCAGCATGCCATCAACCGGGTTTCTGATTGGGCCACCACTCACGGGTTTAAATTTTCTAGTGGCAAAACTCATCAAATTACGTTCACTAGACGTTCAGTGGTCTCTGATCATCCATTGTACCTATACGGCTCACGTATTCCAGAACGTGATACAGTCAGGTTTCTCGGCCTCCTGTTTGACCGCAGATTGTCCTGGAAACCTCACATTACCTCTCTGAAGGCGACTTGTCATAGCCGGCTGAACCTCCTTAAAACCCTCGCACATCTTTCATGGGGAGCTGATCGTAGAACTCTCCTTCGTCTACATTCGGCCCTAATTCTATCGAAACTCGATTATGGTGACCAGATATATTCGGCAGCCTCTCCTGCCACTCTTTCCAGCCTTAATCCTATCCATCACCAGGGATTACGCTTATGCCTTGGTGCTTTCGTTCTTCCCCGGTTGAGAGCCTCTATGTAGACAGACGAACATTCCATCCTTGTCCGATCGTCGCGATGCACATTGCATTCGCTATTATGTTCGCTCTCATGACCTCCGCAATCCTTCTATGTATAGGATTGTCACAGATGTTAGTAGGCGCTCTTTATTTGTTCGTCGCCCCTGCTTACTTCGTCCCTTTTCTCTTCGTCTACATTCACTCGTGTTTTCCCCTTCAGCTCCCACCTCTATATGTTCATGTGACATCTCCGTTTCCCCTACCCCCTTGGGAAGTTCCTGCTGTCCGTGTCTGTTCTATTCCTCTACCTTGCGGAAAGCCCAACTACCTACGGCGGCTTCTCGCTCTTTCTTTCTAGACCACTTCCGTTCTCATTCCCATGCCATCGCAGTATACACCGATGGTTCAAAGTCATCTGATGGCGTCGGATTCGCAGCAGTGTTTCCGGACAGCGTTGTACGAGGGCATCTATTACCCTCGGCTAGCATATTTACGGCTGAATTGTATGCCATTCTTGTGGCACTTATCCGTATTGCATCTATGCCTGAGTCACCATTTGTGGTCGTTTCAGACTCCCTTAGTGCTTTACAGGCTATCCGTAAAATTGATACACCTCACCCCTAGTTCTTCGTATCCACCTTTGGTTACGCCGTATCTTTAGCAAGCATAAAGATATTGTTTTTTGTTGGGTCCCTGGTCATGTTGACGTACAGGGCAATGAACAGGCAGACACTGCTGCGCGGTCAGCAGTACATGACCTTCCAGTTTCATATAGAGGTGTTCCTTTCACGGACTATTTTGCGGTCATTGCTACCCACCTTCGCACCCGTTGGCAACAACGCTGGTCTGACCTGCTGAATAACAAACTTCATTCTATTAAACCGGTTATAGGTTTCTGGCCTTCTTCTTGTCACCAATGTCGAGGTTGGGAGACTACTCTCTCCCGTCTTCGCATCGGCCACACTCGTCTTACTCACGGGTATCTCATGGAGAGGCTCCCTGCCCTCTCTGTGAGCATTGTCAGGTTCCAGTGTCTGTTCGACATATCCTGTTGGACTGTCCACTCTATCAACGAGCACGCAGAATTTACCTCCAACGACGTCTTCGCTCTGCGGCCCTTTCTTTACCTTCCCTTCTTGCAGATGGACCCTCCTTTAATCCTGACTCTCTTGTTGACTTTTTGACAGAAACTGACTTACTACACAAACTCTGAAGATTATACCTCTAGCACCTCCCTCAGTCCCTTTACCTCGATCTCTTGCTACCCTCCACCCCTGCACTTCCCACCGTCATCTAGCACTCCATACCCTACTAATCGTCCATCTCCCCTTACAACTCCTCTCCTGCATCCTACAACCTGCAGCGCTGTATAACCCTGTGGTTTAGCGCTTCTATTTGATTATAATAATAATCCTTGCATCGCTAAAATAACTCAGCGTCTAGATATTAACCTCTGTGGTTTCCTCAGACGAACTCTATTTGATTCAATCCATCTTTCATCTAATCCCATCCTCTTGTCTTCTTCCTCAGCGCTCATTCCCTTCCCATTTTTACCCTGGAGCTTCTCTCCCAGGCATTCTGTTCCTAGGTAGGGAAGGGTCGTGTCATCCATTCCGTTGAGGTTCTTGGCGGTGGTGTAGTTTGCCGTGGAATCTGATCGCTGGGATGTCCGATCCCTCTCGGTCTCCTGTGGTATCTTTCGGCGAGGGTGTATCTCTGGACCACCTTTCGGATTCCAGGGGTGGGGTTGTCTGCCGAGGTGGATCCGTGGATGTGAGGTTGCTATCCCGGATTGCTGGTTTACTGGCATGAAGGGTACGGTATGGCACCGATTCCATGCAGCATCTGCACTACTTGCAGTGTTGAGGTCCTTTGGGCTTGGAAGAGGATTTACGCCCCTTTCATTCCTCCTAGGAGCTATTCCTCCACGTTCCCACCTTTTTTTATTCTTTTTTTTTATGTTTTTTCCTCTGCTTTCTCTTTCTTTTTAAGAAAAAAAAAATAACCTAACCATGGCCGACCCAATCCGTGAACTTCCTACCCCGGGCCCCTTCCAGATACTGCACCCAGTTCTGGCCCTACCTCGTTAATGGACAACTCTTTGGACACCTCCAATACCCCTGTACCTCTTGCTGGTGCCGGTTCGTGACTTGCTTCAGGTACCGGGAATCCGACTGGCCCTTTTGACACGTCTGACCTTCGCTCTTCTCTAACCTTGATTCTGGCTTCTTCCTCTACGGTGCGGCAATTTTCGGATTGCTCGCCTGTCACACGTCGGACCACATTCGGTCCCACATCCAAACGACCAAGACCCTTACATGACGATTCGACACTTCCTTCTCATTCATCTCAGAAACAACCAGCTCGTCATGCACTCCCCTTAAACACTTTGTTTCACACTACTCAATGGACAAAGTTTTTTACTCTTTAAGACCGACTATTCCAAGTACCTATCTTTCCGATCATAATATTGGTAAAGCTCTTCTACGCCATGTAGGTAATGATATCTCATTTCACGCTGTCATGAGCGGCACTAGCATCATCACAGTCCAGAATGCTGGCCAAGCTCGCGAACTTTCTCTCCTTATGACCATAGATACTATTCCTATCACTATTGACAAACATCACTCTCTCAATTCTTGTAGTGGTACTGTCATTTTACCCCACACCATTGTCCAACAGAATTTCCAGACATGTGGTGATGACATTCTGGAGCAGCTTGAGCTCCAAGAACTCCTTATCCTCAAAGTTAACACTTTTGTCCTCCCTGCCCGTAAGCGAAGACGTTATCCTTGCAATATAGCTCGTTTAACATTTGACTGCCGTGAACTTCCACCCTCAGTCTACTTTGCAGGTTACAAGTTCGAAAGGTGACCCCTACAATGCAACAGTATAGAAACTGCTGACGTTTTGGTCATCCAGTGAAATATTGCATGTCCATGGCCGAATGCCCAGTCTGTGGTGCCGACGACCATGCCAGTCCTTCTTGTAATCTACCTCCCTCTTCCCTTAACTGTCATGAGGCGCATCCATCGTACTCTCGCCGTTGTCAGGTTTACCTCGGCATTACATACTGTCCACACCCCTTCCTCTACTCACTTGCACAGTTCTGTGTCTACTCGCCCTCGTCCACCACCTAATCCTCACCTCCCCCCTTCTTCTCATAAGTCCGGCAAAAAATCCCATTTGCCGGGTTCTTCCTCCGACTAGTTCTGTAACGTGTGTGGACGTTTATCATCCTCCTCCTTCAATATCTTCATCCCCTGTCCCCTCCCAAGTTCCTTGACTGCCCCTTCCCAGGTCGCTTCCACTCCTGTCCCCTCCCAAGCCCCTTCGATAGTTTCGCTTCCATCTTCTCGCCCTCTACTTTAGTACAGTCTATAATCTCCCCGATGGTTGCTCACTCTTCTCCGTCCATTTCTAATGTAGTCCCACATTGAGCATCTTTGTCTTCTGAAACACTTGAAGCTATCGCAGAATTTATTAGAGTCTGGAACGTTGATGGACTCTGCTCCACCTCTGGTTCCTCCTCCTCTGTCTTCTCTATCTACACCCCTCCTAACTTCACAGTGTCCCCCTCCTTCTCTGATTACAGGTCTTCCACTGCCTCCAAACGTGGACTTTTCTCACCCTAGTCCATAGATACCTTTAACTTCGACTTATATCTTTCTCTCCATAAATAATTGCTTATTTGCAGTGGAATATCCGAGGCTTCAGGGGTAACAGGGGTGAGCTTGAGGTGTTGCTCTCCCAGTTTTTCCCTGTTGGAGTCTGTTTGCAAGAACCCAAATTACAATCCGCTGTTATCTGGCCCTTTTCGGGCTATGATTTGTTATATTCATTGGATTCTTTTTCCGATGGAACCTTTAACGAAAGTGCTCTTATACGCACTGGTATTCCATACCGTCAGCTTTATGTGCGTTTTTCTCTACATTACACAGCAGCTCGTATCCACTTGAATAAGTGGTATACACTCTGTTCTTTATATCTCTCCCCTTCGCGGGCATTGTCTATCCCAGATGTTGATTTTCTGGTTTCTTTCTTGCTGCCACCCCTTCTGTTACTTGGCGATTTTAACGCACACCATTTTCTTTGGGGAGGGTCGCACTGTGACTCTCGTGGCGTTCAGTTGGAGGCATTTCTTGCTTCTCTCCCCCTCCATGTTTTAAATACGGGTACTCCTACCCATTTTGATCCTTGAACTCATTCTTTCTCTTGCATCGTTCTCTCCATCTGCTCTTCCTCAACTGTCCTCGACTTCACCTGGTCTGTCCTCCCGGACTAATATGATAGCGATCATTTTCCAATCATCCTTAAGTCCCGTTCGAATTCTCCACCTCCTCATAGCCCACGCTGGCAATTTGACCAGGTGAAATGGGGCCTTTACGCACATCTTACTGCCTTTCATGAGGTTCTTTCCTCGAGGTTTTACATCTCTCTTCGTCCTCCGTCTTCGCAGCGGCTTCACATTCTATCCCCCAAACCTCGGGTAAGCATTCTCAGAAGTGCGTGCCTTCGTGGTCTCCTGCTTGTGCTCCGGCAATACGTTTGAAACGCACTGCGTGGCGCAGGTACCGGTATAACAGAACAACAGAGACTCCTTGATTTTAAGCGGAGGAGAGCAATTGCTCGCCGTGTCATACGCGACGCTAAACGCACTTGCTGGTGGGATTACGTTTCCACCGTCACTTCGGCTTCCTCGATGAGTGCAATCTGGACATCGGCTCCTGTTCTTCAGGTTGCCGGTGTCGATATAGCACACCCTCTTGCCGTTGCCACTGAAATTGGTAATCATCTGGTTCGCATTTCTCAGGGGCTCCATCTATGCCCCTCGTTCCTTTCTTCTAAGTCTGTCAGCGAGTTAAAGCCCTTAGATTTTTCTTCTCTCAGAGAAGAATCTTATAATGCGCCTTTTACCCTTCAAGAACTGGAGGCAACACTGCTTGCCGATCATCGGCAGCTTGGCCAGACGGCATACATATTCGTATGCTACAGCATTTACATCAGTCTGCTCTTACTGTCCTCTTACGACTCTTTAATCTTATATGGTCGCAAGGAGTTATTCTCCAGCTGTGGAAGTCTGCTATTGTTCTCCCTTTTCGTAAACCGGGTACTACGGGACGTGATACCTCCCACTACCGTCCCATCGCTCTTACCAGTGCAGTTTGCAAGGTAATGAAACGTCTAGTTAATAAACGTTTGATGTGGTATTGAGAGACACACAATAGTCTCTCCTCTAGTCAATATGGCTTTCGTAAGGGCCGTTCTGCCGTTGACCCCTTACTGCGCTTGGATACGTATATTTGTAATGCCTTTGTTAATAACCACTCGGTTATCGCCATCTTTTTCGACCTTATAATAATATAATATAATCTCTATTTTACTACATACTACTAGTACATAAAAGCCCCTTGTTATGCTGAGCATTTCGGGCAAATTTGGTCAGTGTCCCAGGATGCGACTCACACCAGTAGACTAACACCCAGATACCCATTTTACTGATGGGGAACATAGACAACAGGTGTAAAGAAACACGCCCAATGTTTCTACCCTGGCTGGGAATAGAACCCAGGCCCTCGCCGTATGAAGCGAGAGCTTTAGCCACCAGGCCATCAGAGCCCACCTTGAGAAGGCTTCTGACTTAACTTGGAGGTACTATAATATCTTGGACCATGCCCACTCCTTAGGCCTCCGAGGCAGTCTACCATTTCTCCTTAAGGCCTTCTTAACTGAAAGACATTTTAATGTCCGGGTTAGTACTGAGCTTTCCCTGGAATTTGTCCAAGCTGAAGGTGTCCACCAGGGTTTTGTTCTCCCATCCAATATTTGGTCATCACTTTATGTGGATGACTTTGCTATAGGTTGTGCGGGTGCTAACTGTCACCTCATTGCAGTTTCCCTCCAGCATGCCGTCAACCGGGTTTCCGATTGGGCCACCACTTACGGGTTTAAATTTTCTAGTTGCAAAACTCATCAAATTACGTTGGCAACAACGCTGGTCTGACCTGCTAAATAAACTTTATTCTATTAAACCGGTTGTAGGTTTCTGGCCTTCTTCTTGTCACCAATGTCGAGGTTGGGAGACTACTCTCTCCCGTCTTCGCATCGGCCACACTCGTCTTACTCACGGGTATCTCATGGAGAGGCTCCCTGCCCCTCTCTGTGAGCATTGTCAGGTTCCAGTGTCTGTTCGCCATATATTGTTGGACTGCCCCCACTATCAACGAACACGTAGAATTTACCTCCAATGTCGTCTTCGCTCTGCGGCCCTTTCTTTACCTTCCCTTCTTGCAGATGGACCCTCCTTTAATCCTGACTCTCTCATTGACTTTTTGACAGCAACTGACTTACTACACAAACTCTGAAGGTTATACCTCTAGCACTCCCCTCAGTCTCTTCTACCTCAATCTCTTGCTACCCTCTATCCCTGCACTATCCACTGTCCTGCTGCACTCCATACCCTACTAATCATCCCTCTCCCTCTTACATCCCATTCTCCCTTCATCCTGCCCTAACCTGCTGCGCTGTATGACCCCTGTGGTTTAGCACTTCTTTTTGATTATAATAATAATAATGTAATTCATCGTGGTCTATAAGTTCTCTTGGACCCAGGTCCAGTATGAATCTTAACATTTTGTTCTGGGTGATTTGCAGTCTATCTTTCAGTTGTTTTTTGTGTCAAGGCAGAGTACCATGAAGAGCAAGCGTAGTCCATTTGACATAGTTTAAGGGCTAGACATAGGGTCCTGCTGTTTCCTATCAGTTCTCCTGACATGCATGTGTCAAAGGGGATTCTCAGATATTTTTTCTCTGTTTGTTTCGTGCCAAAGAGTATGGCTTCCTTTTTCCTGAGGTGTAACCATAGTTTGTCTATTAACCATTTGCTGCAGCTCCAGTGTTATTACATTAGCTATATCTTGTGAGTCTTTACCCGACATTTACAGAGCACTGTCATCCGCATACAGTAGGAGTTTGCATTTGACACTGATGGGCATGACGTTTACATAACAGGAATAATAAGGGACCCAGAATACTACTTTCGGGAACTCCACATGTTATCGGCAGGGGTTCTGATTCTGTTTTGTTGATTTTAACAATTTGTTAACTGTTGTTAAAATAAGACTTAAACCAGTGTCCATAACCTATTCCAATAGCTTGAAGTTTCTTACATAATATATTGTGGTTGACAGTATCGAAGGCCTTTTGCAAGGCTAAGGTTACCATTCCTATCCTCTTCAAGTGGGGCTCCTTTTGGTCTCCTTCCTCAGACTGAACCTAATTACCCCCCAGTCTCCCCTCCCCTATCCCATTATCCCCACCCCCTCTTTTGCTTCACTCTTCCCCTCCTCATCCCTCCCCTATTCCCTTCCTGTTTTCAGCCTTTGGAATTCTCCACACAGGCATTGTGGTTCCTAGGCAGGGGGAAGGGTACCGTGGTTCATCACACTCAGTTGAGGTTCTTGGCGGTGGTGTAGTTTGCTGTGGAATCTGGATCACCTGAGGATGTCTCCATCCCTCTCCAGTCTCCCGGGGTGGCTTTGGGTGTCTTTTGGGTGACATGTGTATCTTTGGAGGCCGCCTTTCGGATTCCGGGGGTGGTGGCCAAAGGAGGTATGCTTTGTGGCGGGTGTTCATCCACCCCCTCTCTTGTCCACCGAGGTGGCTCAGCGGATGTGATGTTGCTATCATGGATTGCTTGTTTACTGGCATGAAGGGTAGGGTATGGCATAGGTTTCATGCCTCATCTGCACTATTGCTGAGGTCTTCTTGGGAGGGAGGAGATTTTCGGCCCTTTATTCCTTCTAGGAGCTATTCCTCCACCTTCCCCCTTTTTTTTATTCTTTTCGTTTTACTTTTTTCTTTCTAAAAAAGAAAGCAGTAACCTAACCATGAAGTTCTCAACCCATGAACCTGCTACCAACGGGCCTCTTCCTGATACTGCACCCTGTTCCGACCCTGCATTTTTATTAGACCACTCTTTGGACATTTTTCATACCATTGTACCTCTTGCTGGTGCCGTTTCGTCACCTGCTTCAGGTAGTGGGGTTTCGACTGACTCCATTGATATGTCTGACCTCCGCTCTTCAATGACTATGCTTCCAGCTTCTCCCTCTATGGTGCGACAATTTTCGAATCGCCTGCCCATCCCAAGTCGGACCAACTCCAGTCCCACACCTAAACGCCCACAACAATATGGGTGGCCCGGTGGCCTGGTGGCTAAAGCTCTAGCTTCACACACGGAGTGCCCGGGTTCGATTCCCGGCGGGTGGAAACATTTTAACGTGTTTTCCTTACACCTGTTGTCATGTTCACCTAGCAGCAAATAGGTACCTGGGAGTTAGTCGACTGGTGTGGGTCGCATCCTGGGGACAAGATTAAGGACCCCAACGGAAATAAGACACAGTCCTCGATGACGCACTGACTTTCTTGGGTTGTCCTGGGTGGCTAACCCTCCAGGGTTAAAAATCCGAAGAAAATCTTATCTTAACAATTAACTGATGATACTACTTCGTTTCCTTCTCGTTCTACTCAGAAATGACTGGCCTGTCACACACTCCCTTTCCATGCTATGTTTCAAAATACACAATGGACCTAGTTTTTTTTATTTTACAACCGACTTCCTCTACTGCCTATCTTTCCGACCATAGTATTGGCAAGGTGCTCCTATGCCATGTTGGTAGAGATGTATTCTTTCATGCTCTCAAGAGAGGTACACGCATCATCACTGTCCACAATGATAAAAAAAACTCACGATCTTTCTCTCCTTACAGTTATCGATACTATTCCTGTAACTATTGAAAAAAATTATTCCCTCAAAACTTGTACTGCTACTGTCATTCTGCCCTTATACCATTGTCCAACATAATTTCCAGACATGGGGCAATGACATTCTGGAAGGGCAAGAACTCCAATACCTCCTAATCCTCAAAGTAGACACTTATGTCCTCCTTGCCCACAAGTTCGAAAGGTGATCCCTACACAGCAACAGTGTAGAAATTGCTGAAGTTTGGTCATCCAGCGAAATATTGCAGGTCCACAGCCGAATGCCCAGTCTATGGTGCCGATGACCATATAAATATGTCATGTAGTCTACCTCCCTCTGGCCATAATTGTCATGAGGGCCACCATCTTACTATTGCCGTTGCCAAGTTTACTTAAATGAACGAGAAATCCGTTGTCTAAAAGAGGTAGGTTTTTCCTATGCTATGACAGTCTCTCATCTACTCCTCCAAGGTAAACTTTCCCGTATTTCTTATTCTCGTATTACTAAACTTCCCCCACCTCTGGAATCCCAACTTCTGCAGCCTCCTCTGTGGTCACCCCTTCCACAGTCACCCCTGTCTCTAATTCTTTTGCTGTCCTGGACTCAGAGGTCCCTACTTTAATATCTCATTCCGTTCTCACTTCTTCACCTTCTCAATCACAAGTTCCGGTGTCTACAAGACCTCGTACAGCTCCACCTCCCTATCGCCCCTCTACTTCTCAGAAGTCTAAAAAATTCCCTTTGCTCAAATCTCCTTTAACCCCTCCTTCACTTCTTCTACCTCCACATTTTACCTTTCCGGTTTCTGTACCTGTACCTGGAGGTTCACCCTTCTCCTCGTACTGTATCTTCCTTCCCTGTCCAATCCAAAGTTTCTTCCTCTTTTCCCCTCCCAGATTGCTTCCTCTCCTGTCCCCTCCCAAGCTGCTTCTCCAGTTCCCTCCACCCCTTCGTCTCCCTCTACTTTGGTACAGTCCATTGTCTCCCCAATCTTTTCTGATCCTCCTCCTTCCATCTCCTATACTGTATCCCATACAACGTCCTTGTCTTCCAAAATACTTGAAGGTATCTCAGAATATATTGATGAGACTAGACCATTGAAGGTCACCAATCCACTTCCTGTTCCTCCTCTTCCCTCTTCTCCATCTGCACAACTCCTTTCTTCACAGCATCCCATTCCTTCACAGCTTGAACGTTTTCCGCTGCCGCCACATGTACACTTTTCTAACTCATCTAGTCCATAGATACCTTTATCTGCAGATTTCTTATATCTTTCTCTTTACAGATCATGGCTTATTTACAGTGGAATATCCGCGGCCTTAGAGGTAACTGGGGTGAGCTTCAGGTATTGCTCTCCGTTTTCCCCTGTTGGTGTTTGTTTACAAGAACCCAAATTACACTCAGCTGTTATCCATCCCATTTCGGGCTATGATTTATTATATTCATCGGATCCTTTTTCAGCTGGAACCTTTAATGAAAGTGCCCTTCTTATGCGCACTGATATTCCATACCGTCAGCTGTTTGTTCATATCTCCCTGCATTACACTGCAGCCGGTGTCTTCTTGAATAAGTGGTATACAATCTGTTCATTGTATCTCTCTCCTTCTCGGGCATTATCTATCCCAGATGTTTCCTTTCTGGTTTCTTCCTTACCTCCACCACTTCTGTTACTTGTCAATTTTAATGCCCAACATTTTCTCTGGGGGCTCTCATTGTGACTCCCGCAGTATTCAGTTAGAGGCTTTACTCGCTTCTCTCACCCTCGGGTACTCCCACTCATTTTGATCCTCGTAGCCCACGCTGGCAATATGACCGGGCGAATTGGGACCTTTACGAGCATCTAACCTCTTCTCAACTTCGGTCTTAACCAGTTTTAACCTGCTTGTGCTCGGGCAGTACGTTTGAAACGCACTGCATGGGGCAGGTACCAGTACAACAGAACCACAGATTTTAAGCAGAAGAGAGCAGTTGCTCGCCGTCACTTCGGCTTCCTTTATGATTGCAGTTTGGAAAAAGTGCGGAAATTGAGTGGTAATTTTTTCCCTGACCCGGCTCCTGTTCTTCAAGTTGCTGGTATCGATACAACACATCCTCTTGCCGTTGCCACTGAAATTGGTAATCGTCTGGTCCGCATTTCTCAGGGGCTACATCTATGCCCCTCGTTCCTTTCTTCTAAGTCTGCCAGCGAGTTAAAGCCCTTAGATTTTTCTTCTCTTAGAGAAGAATCCTATAATGTGCCTTTTACCCTTCAAGAACTGGAGGCAACACTCTCTGCTTGCCGATCATCGGCAGCTGGGCCAGACGGCATACATATTCGTATGCTACAGCATTTACATCAGTCTGCTCTTACTGTCTTACGACTCTTTAAATCTTATATGGTCACAACGAGTTCTTCCCCAGCTGTGGAAGTCTGCTATTGTTCTCCCTTTTCGAAAACCAGGTGCTACGGGACGTGATCCCTCTCACTACCGTCCCATCGCCCTTACCAGTGCAGTTTGCAAGGTGATGGAACGTCTAGTTAATAGACGTTTGATGTGGTATTTAGAGACTCATAGTAGTCTCTCCCCTAGTCAGTATGGCTTCCGTAAGGGCCGTTCTGCCATTGACCCCTTGCTGCGCTTGGATACGTATATTCGTAATGCCTTTGCGAATAACCATTCGGTTATCGCTATCTTTTTCGACCTTGAGAAGGCTTATGATACAACTTGGAGATATAATATCTTGGCCCAGGCCCACTCCTTAGGCCTCCGAGGCAACCTACCATTCTTTCTTAAGGCTTTCTTAACTGACAGACATTTCCGGGTCCGGGTTAGTAATGAACTCTCCCGGAATTTGTCCAAGCTGAAGGTGTCCCCAGGGATGTGTTCTGAGCACAACACTTTTCTGCTTGCTATTAATAATCTGGCATCTGTTCTCCCATCCAATATTTGGTCATCGCTCTATGTGGATGACTTTGCTATAGCTTGTGCAGGTGCTGACTGTCACCTCATTGCAGTTTCCTCCAGCATGCCATCAACCGGGTTTCTGATTGGGCCACCACTCACGGTTTAAATTTTCTAGTGGCAAAACTCATCAAATTACGTTCACTAGACGTTCAGTGGTCTCTGATCATCCATTGTACCTATACGGCTCACGTATTCCAGAACGTGATACAGTCAGGTTTCTCGGCCTCCTGTTTGACCGCAGATTGTCCTGGAAACCTCACATTACCTCTCTGAAGGCGACTTGTCATAGCCGGCTGAACCTCCTTAAAACCCTCGCACATCTTTCATGGGAGCTGATCGTAGAACTCTCCTTCGTCTACATTCGGCCCTAATTCTATCGAAACTCGATTATGGTGACCAGATATATTCGGCAGCCTCTCCTGCCACTCTTTCCAGCCTTAATCCTATCCATCACCAGGGATTACGCTTATGCCTTGGTGCTTTTCGTTCTTCCCCGGTTGAGAGCCTCTATGTAGAAGCGAACATTCCATCCTTGTCCGATCGTCGCGATGCACATTGCATTCGCTATTATGTTCGCTCTCATGACCTCCGCAATCCTTCTATGTATAGGATTGTCACAGATGTTAGTAGGCGCTCTTATTTGTTCGTCGCCCTGCTACTTCGTCCCTTTTCTCTTCGTCTACATTCACTCGTGTCTTCCCTTCAGCTCCCACCTCTATATGTTCATGTGACATCTCCGTTTCCCCTACCCCTTGGGAAGTTCCTGCTGTCCGTGTCTGTTCTATTCCTCTACCTTGCGCGAAAGCCCAACTACCTACGGCGGCTTCTCGCTCTTTCTTTCTAGACCACTTCCGTTCTCATTCCCATGCCATCGCAGTATACACCGATGGTTCAAAGTCATCTGATGGCGTCGGATTCGCAGCAGTGTTTCCGGACAGCGTTGTACGAGGGCATCTATTACCCTCGGCTAGCATATTTACGGCTGAATTGTATGCCATTCTTGTGGCACTTATCCGTATTGCATCTATGCCTGAGTCACCATTTGTGGTCGTTTCAGACTCCCTTAGTGCTTTACAGGCTATCCGTAAAATTGATACACCTCACCCCCTAGTTCTTCGTATCCACCTTTGGTTACGCCGTATCTTTAGCAAGCATAAAGATATTGTTTTTTGTTGGGTCCCTGGTCATGTTGACGTACAGGGCAATGAACAGGCAGACACTGCTGCGCGGTCAGCAGTACATGACCTTCCAGTTTCATATAGAGGTGTTCCTTTCACGGACTATTTTGCGGTCATTGCTACCCACCTTCGCACCCGTTGGCAACAACGCTGGTCTGACCTGCTGAATAACAAACTTCATTCTATTAAACCGGTTATAGGTTTCTGGCCTTCTTCTTGTCACCAATGTCGAGGTTGGGAGACTACTCTCTCCCGTCTTCGCATCGGCCACACTCGTCTTACTCACGGGTATCTCATGGAGAGGCTCCCTGCCCCTCTCTGTGAGCATTGTCAGGTTCCAGTGTCTGTTCGACATATCCTGTTGGACTGTCCACTCTATCAACGAGCACGCAGAATTTACCTCCAACGACGTCTTCGCTCTGCGGCCCTTTCTTTACCTTCCCTTCTTGCAGATGGACCCTCCTTTAATCCTGACTCTCTTGTTGACTTTTGACAGAAACTGACTTACTACACAAACTCTGAAGATTATACCTCTAGCACCTCCTCAGTCCCTTGTACCTCGATCTCTTGCTACCCTCCACCCCTGCACTTCCCACCGTCATCTAGCACTCCATACCCTACTAATCGTCCATCTCCCTCTTACAACTCACTCTCCCTGCATCCTACAATAACCTGCAGCGCTGTATAACCCTGTGGTTTAGCGCTTCTATTTGATTATAATAATAAT